>JAFELL010002195.1:0-41854 GCA_019059645.1 Caranx melampygus | reverse complement strand
AAACACGTGTAAAAATACGTCTGCACCATGTTCCCTCTGCAGCCACTGGGCTGGAAGTAAATGTATATGTACACACACACACACCACACATACGGCAATCTGGTCCCATGTTCTCTTAGCTAACACACACACACACACACAGAGGAAATGAGAACAGGAACATTGGGTCTGGATAAGCTGCAGTCTGATTATCTCTTTCGGCTGCTTCACAGGTCGACCAAGGGTTAACCGCCTCACTGCACCCATGAAGTCTATACTGCTGTGAGTGTGTGTGGTGTGTGCATGTGTGTGTGTGTTTGCAAACAGACTGACAGCACAGAAGAGAACATGGAGCCACACTGCAGTGTGTGTTGCGTGTGTGTGCACACATGTATGGTATACTGTGTGTATTTACACGTCTGTTAAGCCGTTAGTCATGAGCTAATGGGGCCAGAGCAGCATGTGTGTGTGTGTGTGTGTGTGTGTCCATGCATGTGCTCTTGCAGCGGAGTGCAGGAATGTACAGTTTGTCCATATGAGGTTTTGTCTGCGTCAGTGTGGCAGTTGCTCCAGAACATGGTATTAGACTTGCAAAGGGGGGTCAACGAGGATGTGTGTGTGTGTGTGTGTGTGTGTGTGCATGCACAGACTATGTGGGTTATGCTTCATTTAAACTACAGGCAGAAATGCACTGGAGGCGTTGGATGTACACATTCTGCACACACGCCAGCCGTTCCGACTGACCGAGCTGCCCTGAAAAAATAAAATGAAATCTGCAGCAGCGACTCAGGAGCGAGCCGACGCCACGGCTCAAACATCACGGTGACATCACAATGACAGCAACGCGCAGAGAAGCAGGAGCAGCCGCCGTGGAGGGTGGATGTTCAGGCTACGTGGCTGCTCTTAGCATTAGCTGCTGTTTCTTTGCCTGTTTAGAAGACACACTGCGTCAGTACTGAAGTTAGCATGCTAACCAGCTAGCTCAGGCCTGTCTCGTCACTTTCCAATGCGGAGCTTCGGTCTGTTGCATCACTTTCCGATACCGAGAGTTTCTGTGGGATTGTTTAACGATGTGGAGGCAGATTACAGTCTTCAGTTCGGCTCAGTTCTCCATCAGAAAAAGAAAAAGAACATGTGCTAGGTTATATCATTAAAACAGGATGGTTCGTATGGGGAACAGGCTAACGCTCTTAGCTAGCTTAGCTTACTTGTCACGATAAGTCCAACTCACTTCCTCCTCAAGACGAAGACGTAGCTGCTCAGAGGATGAAGAACAATCTCTGCTCCTGTTAATCACACAACAATCCTGCAGAGAAACCTCACCCAGGCACAGAGCTGGCTAACGTTAGCACGTCGTCTCAGAGCGGAGACACGGACACAGATCACGTCCTGGTGATAACACGGATGTGAGTCAGTTGGAGAAGAATAAATAACTCCTCCGCAGCTCAGACCTGCTCCTCACACCACCAGGAAGATCTGACACTGTTTATCACACCGATAAATTCAAAGATGAATCCTCAAACACACAGCAAGAGCTCTGTGACCTTTGACCTCTGTACTGCTATGTGGAAAGCTAAGATGGAACATGTGGATGCACATCACATACATACATGTGTGTGTATGTGTGTGTATGTGTGTGCTGCCTCAGTCTAATGAGCTGGAAGACAAACACTGAACACTCCACATCATCATGGTTTTTAGCCAAGAGCTAAAGGAAGGAAGCGATCTCATTGGCCCCGACACACACACACACACACACACACACACACACACACACACGCAGTGAAGCAAAACACCCACCGTCAGTACAGTACATCTGCCTGAGTGACTAGAGGTCTAAAAGTGAGCGTGAGCTCTGATCAGGACTCTGACTGACAGTATTGAGACTCGGCCTCTGTCTGCTCGGCTCTCATCGGGGGCGAGTATCGACGGTGGTGTCGCCTTCCCACCGTGTGTTCGATACCTCTGTCCTGCGCTTCCTGTCTGCACGACACCTGACGCCACCCCTGTGGTGTGTGTGTGTGTGTGTGATGCTGCTGTATTTGCAGGGTCTAAGGTTGCATGTTGTTCTTCTTCCTGAGCGATGAGATCCCTGAGAGGATTTAATGTTGGTGGCAGACACGAGCCACACTGACCATAAACACACCGCACATCTGTATGCACAACTGTCAGAGAGAGAGAGAGAGAGAGAGGGGAGAGAGAGAGACAAACAAATGATGAAGTGACCCTGAACACATCGTGAACCGGGCCGATGGTGGAATCAGCTGCTCGTTTAAACACCGTCTTCTTTAACCTTTATATCTGCTCTGATACCTGAGAGCGCTGCTCCCTGCTCGTGGGTCTGAATTTATGCTTGTTGGGATGTGTGTGTGTGTGTGTGTGTGTGTGTGTGCGCGTGTTAAGTGAGTGAGTGTGTGTGTGTGTGTGTCTTTTAGTCCTAAATATAAGCTTGTCACAGCGTCCAGAGCGAAGCCAGTGGACAGCTCAGCTGAGGCAGAGAAATGGTTTTAAGTGCTGCTGCCCAACACACACACACACACACACACACACACACACACACACACACACACACACACACACACACACACACACACACACACACAGTTAAGACCAACACTGATTTTCGCGGAACCAGTGACAAAAAAATATTTCATGCAAATATTCAAAGTCTTCAAAGCTGAAAACTGTCAGGACTTAATGTTTCCAGCTGTCGGACACTAAAACTTTTCATCAGGATAAATAACCACAGCAGACCGCATCATCATCACCATCATCACCATCATCATCACCATCATCATCATCATGTCCATGTGTCAATATCAGAAACCAGCTTTAAGACAGACGTCTCCCTTCAAACCGTGCGGAGCTCTGGAGACGAGGACAAAGGGGAAGTG
Source organism: Caranx melampygus (assembly GCA_019059645.1). Classification (NCBI taxonomy): domain Eukaryota; kingdom Metazoa; phylum Chordata; class Actinopteri; order Carangiformes; family Carangidae; genus Caranx; species Caranx melampygus. Next base: position 38,981 of record JAFELL010002195.1, on the reverse strand, counting down.
TGTGTCAGTGTGACAGACGTGCTCTGTGTCGTAGCACCGGCGGGTAAAAGCAGCTGCTGTGAAAGACTCTGTTTCTTCAACGTGCCCTTTAAAGTGCCATATTTTGACTGAAGTGACCCCCAACCCCCCCCCACTCCCTCCCCAAGACACACACACACACACACACACACCAGCAGCAGCAGCAGGATCAGTCTGAACCCCTGTGGTGAGACAACACTGCTAACACACTTCCTAAAGACTTGTTCACAGTGTGTGTTGAAAGCTGCAGCATGTGCACACACACACACACACACAGGCTCGGTTTGTGCCTGTGTGTGTGTGCATGTGTACCTGTCAATCTGTCTCCAGTGTGTGTAGACAGGTATCTCCGCCTGTCGTCTGCGTCCACGTCTCAAAGTGTGTTTTCTTTTTCTCGTGTGTGTCGCTGTCAGTCTGTGAACGTCCGTCCGTGTGTGTGTGTCACTTTGCATGTGTCCATCTGCATCTCCCACTGTCACTGAGTTTGCTTTATGTGTGTGTGTGTGTGTGTGTGTGTACTCACCCATGCTGTTGGTGGAGCTGCACCACATCAGCAGACAGCCGGTGCACAGCAGGTTGAGTGATCCGAACAGCAGGATCCTCCACGACTGCAAACAACAACAAACACAACAACTGTTAAACAACAAAAACAGACACAGGCTCTGGGCCCAGGACCGGCCCGGGACCGGCCCGGGACCGGACCAGCTCAGGACCAGCCCAGGACCAGGACCAGCTCAGGACCGGCCCGGGACCGGGACCAGCTCAGGACCAGCCCAGGACCAGGACCAGCTCAGGACCGGCCCGGGACCGGCCCGGGACCAGCTCAGGACCGGCCCGGGACCAGGACCAGCTCAGGACCGGCCCGGGACCTGCCCGAGACCAGCTCAGGACCTGCCCGGGACTTCACATGTCCTCTTGTTCTCTGTCTTCCTTATTCACCTGAGCCGACAGGTGAAATGAAGACGACTCGTCACGTCTGGTGTTCATATCCCTCCACCAGGAACTATATTCACAGTCTCTACAGCAGTGGGTCATATCACAGTTAACCTTTGACCTTTTGGATTACATCCTTATAACTTCATTTTTTCCTGCAGTGTGTCGCATGAACACGTGTATTTGTCGACTGAACGCGCTGGTTTTACGTCACGCTGCGTCACGTCTCCATGGATACGGCCTGTCATCAACAGTCTGCTGCTGCTGTAAACACAGCAGCTACTAATGCTGAGGCAGTTTGAAGCAGGTTCATGAACAAACAAGTGAAAACTTTCAGTGGAAAACATAAAAACAACGATGGTGTTTATATTCATGTAGTTTGTGACTCAGCTGATGTGGTTTGTGTTGCTCCTGGATTTTCAGCGTCGCCACGCTGAGATTAACTGTTCAGCTCTCGTTAAGTCACAAACTCCGTGTGAACAGATCCAGATGTGAACGACCTGATGACTCAACCCTCCTCCACACCACAGACGACATTATACAACTGTCCTCCTCCTCCTCCTCCTCCTCCTCCTCCTCCTCCCCCTCCTCCTCCTCCTCCTGCTGCTGCTGCTGTACGGGTTTCCCTGGCTGTCTGTCAGCGTCCTGCAGCAGACACCCTGGCAGGTGACCAGCTGCTGTCTAATCTAGATCTAAACCTACAAACCGATTGGGAGCTGCCGGGTTTTGGCCGCAGGACGAGTAAGAGTGAGTTTCCCGCCCCACGGTCGACCCGCTCTGTCTGGGATTTGGGTGAATTCTGTGAGTGAGTGCGGCGCAGCGAGGCGCAGCGCGGCCCGGCTCAGGCCGCGTGTGGCCCAACGCGTCGACTCCAGTCTGAATCAGTTCATCACAGAACCAGATGCTCAGGGGAAGGTCACCGAGCAGCGAGCAGCAAACAGGCTGAGCGCTGCGACAGAGCAGCTCCCCTCGTCCAATGCAAAGTCACATGACCTCATTTACACCTGTTAATGATGGTTAACGATCAGGCTGATCACTACAGAAACAAACGGCTCATTGAACAGAAAACTGCTGGTGGTTTCTACCTATCAATCTATCTACTAATCTACGATCCACTGATCGATCTGATCGATCCATTTCAACCTGCTCTTATAGATGAAGAGCCAATCACAAGCATCATTAGAGCTTGATCCTAGGATGCTGCGTGCTGATTGGTTCATTTACCAGACAGTCGATCAAACCGATTCGGCGTTTCGACATCCAGCTTGACTTACGTTGTACAGTGTTAGGTGTTGGTCGCCTTGGTAACGCTCTGCTGCTGTCGTTAGTTTGGTTGGTTGTTTAAAGAGAGACGCTGCTTCCTGAGAGGTTTCAGTTCAACAAGGTCACACAAACTCCTCATCATCATCATCATCATCACCACCATCACCATCATCATCATCACCAGCTCATACGTCTGCTGCTGGTTCAGTCTGAGCTCATTCAGCTGCTGCTCCACGTGAATCCAGAGGAAACTTCAATGAAGGAAAAAATAAAACCTTGAATCTAAACTCGCCCTCTGAGCAGAGAGAGAGAGAGAGAGAGAGAGAGAGTGTGTCAGAGGGAGAGAAAAAAAGAAATGGAACAAGAGAACGAATGTGTGTGTGTGTGTGTGTGTGTGTGTGTGTGTGTCCTGGCCTGTCACTTCGTGTTGGAGTCATATGCCGTGGTGGGGAGCGCCGAGTGCTGTGAAATCTACAATTACTGTGGTGTGCTGTGTTATGACAGCACTGGGGCGTCTGGTGACAGCACTAGCCAGCGACAGGCATGGGAGACCCACACTGTGTGTGTGTGTGTGTGTGTGTGTGTGTGTGCTCGTGCATGTGTGCATGTGACTGTGTGCAAACAGAGAGACAGCGCTCGGCCCAAAACATTCCCCACCCCCCATTCACACACTAACACACACACACACACACACACAGTGCCTGGAGGAGGAGCGTGCACGGCGGGCTGATCCTGACGCACTGCTGCCCCCTCTGTCCGTCAGCGGCGGCGCCGTGGCGTGCCAGCATATTGAGGTTACATGTGACATTGGAGTGACAGAGGCTCAGTCACCAGGTACTTTATCAAACAGTATCGACCCCCCCCCCCACCTCGTGATGATGCCAGGCCTGATTACATCATCATGGAGCGCCACGCCACCAAGCTGACGCATCGTCGGGCAGCGCTGGGCAAAATGTGTGTCACGGTGGTGAGCAGAGGAGGGACTCATGCCTGTCTGAGGAGGACGGGCCCGTTTCCTCTGGGCCGGGACACGGAGCTGTGGGATTCTTTTTCTTAAGCCACTGAAACTTGCAGCACGCCGCCGCCGCCATCTCGACTCACTTCCGGTGGCGATGGTAACACAGGAGACGTCCTCTCCTGCCCCTCGTCTGCTCAGATCAGAGCCATCAGGGCTCTGTGTCTCCAGGGCAGCTGTGTTCTCCGCTCAAAATAAACCCACTTACATAATGAAGAGACGGCGGCGATGGCGATGACAATGGCGGTGGCGGTGGAGGTGGAGGTGGAGGTGGCGGCCTGTGAACACGGGCAGTGGAGCAGAGCTTTGTGACTGGGTGGCTGCAGCTGAAAGGAGACGACCCCCGGTCCTCACTGTCCTGTCCTCCAGTCACTGATGTACCACACGCTGCCAATCACAGGCCTGATCAGCACTAATCAATATAATAATCAATGAGTCTGGGTGGCGTCCTGCAGAAACAGATCTTCTCCTCCATAACCTGAGAGACACCACCTCATAGAGACGGTCTACATCATACAGGATCTTCACTGACCTTATTGATTATAGGGGATCTTTATAAGTGCAGAGCTTTCCTGATCACAGATGATCTTATTGATCTTATCAAAGTCAGTTTGGAGCCTGAGGAGTTTCGTTGGTTCATAAACAGCCTCTGTGTATTTTAATGTGTGATGAGGCACAGACAGACTGAGGCCTGTGGATCCAGGAGAACTTCAGACAGGAGCTGAAGCACCTTCAAGAACCTCAAGTCCAGGTTCCAGGTTCCTTGGTGAAGCTCTGGAGGGTCTGAGAACCTTCACAGGTGTTCCTCCTGGTTCTGGTCCTGCTTCGAGCTGTAGAACCTGAACTGCACCTGAACTCAGATGTAAGATGAGACGTCAGTTTTATTTCCCAACACAGAGAGAGAAGAGGAGGCGCGAGGAGGCGTGAGGAGGCGTGAGGAGGCGTGAGGATGCTCAGGTGCTGAGGAAGCAGATCTCAGCTTTCTCCGGTTTGAACTATGTTTGGTCTCTAAGCTGTGTACGACACCGTGTAATCCAATCCAAGGCTCTATGGGGAAACAGGACCCCCCACCAGTGTGTGCTCAAAGTGGATTACAGCACAATAACGCTGAGACACACACACACACACACACACACACACACACACACACACAACAATACTGTCTGAGCTCCTTTCTCATTCATTATCATGTCTCCAGTGTTTTCCCTGTAATGTTCAGTTCCACTCTGCATCTGTCCCTGTTTTGTTTTGAACCGCTGCCTCTTTTTCCATAAACTCTCATTTTAGAGAAAACAACTGAACTCAACATGTTGTTGTTTTTTGAGTGAAATGAGGACGGACTCTGTTGTTGTTGTTGTTTCAGGTTCCTGTGTCATTATCTCATTACCTTACAGCAGCACCTTAAACAACCAGGTGACACAGACGGCCGTGGCATCAGGACACCAAAGACACAGACTGATGGGTGTTCTGTGTGTCCTGTTCTCCACGATGATGCCCGTCAGTCTGCACCTGCGTGTCACCTGCGTGTCAAAGGGTTTACCTCGAGAATCACCTTTACTCCGCGGAGCCTAATTAAACCAGGACAGTGCATCACGACCAATGAACAACCTGCTCCTCTGTTTACACCTGAAGTTGTGCACGTCACATCGGTTCAGAAAAACAAACGGTCACACTCACCTCCTGGCTTAGACGTCCATCAACACACAGGTGAGAGCAGGTGAGAGCAGCTGCTTCTACTGTCATTAATCACCGATTAACATGCGGCGGCTGACGAGCCAGTGAAAGTGAAATAAAAAGTTTGTGTGTTCAGACAAACCTCAGGAGGAGCAACCAGAGTTCCTCCTGTTAGAGCGAACAGAGGCTCGTCTGCACATCAGCAGCAGCAGCACTAAACAAATCCAACGGGTGGGAAGGGTCACAGGTCACAGGTCAGAGAGGTCAGAGTCCGTCAGAGCGACCTGATGCTGCTTTCACTGGAACATGGTGACCCAGTAGGAAAACAGGATTACTGCTGCAGGTGTGTAGGTCTGACAGTGTGTGAGACACTGAATCCACTCAGCTTAGACTGTAATGGGATTGTAAAGTAAAATACAGACCACTGAGAGCAGGTCTGAGCTACAGACACATCCACTGAGAGATAACCAACAGGACGGAGCCCAACCCCCCCCAACACACACACACACACACACACACACACACACACACACACACACACACTCACCCGTCTGTCTGAGGCCACCAGTCTGAATTCTTGCTGGAGTTTCCCAAAGATGGACCTGTGCGTCCTCCTGAACGGATGAATGGTGCCCTGCAGGTAAAAACCAAACACCTGATCAATGCTTATTATCAGAACTTATCAACTGATCGGATGTGAAGAGAAACGAACAAAAACAGGAATGATGTTCAACACTCAGTCTGTGATTGGGAAGCAGAGCAGGAAGTAAAGCTTGAGCTGCAGCACCACCGTGTGGTGAGTCAGTGTATCACACCTGCTGCAACTGAACAGTGTTTCTCACTGTGACGACAGCAGGAAGGTGAAGCTACGACAACACACCGGCAGGTTTAACATGTTGTTCTCACGCCGCCAGAGAGCCGCCAGGTTAACCCCAGACTCATTCAGACGTCTCCAGGACTTAAGGAACATCACAGGCTGAGACTGAACGGTCCGTTCGTCAATAACTAAACTGATCTGAACTACTGGAGTCTCACGTATCAATAGAGACGACCGACCTGGCTCGACCCAGAGTCGCTGTCACAAGCTGCTGTAAGTCTGTTCTTCTCTCAGTGATCAAAGAGATCCAGCAGGTTCAGGAGCAGACCAGACTGGACCAGACTGGACCAGACCAGACTGGACCAGACCAGACCAGACTGGACCAGACCAGACCAGACCAGACCAGACTGGACCAGACTGGACCAGACCAGACCAGACCAGACTGGACCAGACCAGACTGGACCAGACTGGACCAGACCAGACCAGACCCCCCATCTGATCTGGACCACACTGGACCAGACTGGACCAGACCAGACCAGACCACACTGGACCAGACCAAACCAGACCAGACTGGACCAGACTGGACCAGACCAGACCAGACCAGACCCCCAGCCTGATCTGGACCAGACCGGACTAGACCCCCAGCCTGATCTGGATCAGACTGGACTAGACCCCCAGCCTGATCTGGACCAGACTGAACCAGACCAAACCAGGCCAGACTGGACCAGGCTGGACCAAACCAAACCAGACTGGGCCGGAATAGAACAGACCAGACCAGAACAGACCAGACCACACTGGACCAGACCCCCAGCCTGATCTGGACCAGACCGGACCAGACCCCCAGCCTGATGTGGTTCAGGCTGAGATACTGAACATCTCTGTGATTGACCAACATGTGGTCACACACGTGGACGACTCCTAACCAAACCCAGAGCAGCAGCAGCAGAGTCACTCACCAGGACGTAGGAGTCGTGCTCGAGCTTCTTCCTGTGCAGCGGGACGTCTGTGGAGAACAGAGACCATCAGTGTCAACATGTTGGACAGCACAGGGGACAACAAGTCCCTGCAGGAGGGGCGGCTCCTTTTGGTTTTGGTGCAGATAATGATGATCAATAATAATACTACTCATGATTTACATGGAGGACAGAGTGTGTGAGTTCAGTCAAGTTCAGCTTTTAAGTTGATTTCCACATGGACGCATGACGAACAGACACAGTGCTGTAAATGTCCAAAAACATAGTTATGCTGGACAGACACTCGTAAAAATAGTGACAGTACACATAATCAATGACAATGTGCTCAAATCACAGTATGGTCAAGTGTTATGTCCAAATCACAGGTAAAATGTGTTTCAGCATCATAAGTGCTGCTGTGTTGCTACGGAGACGCCCTGGACAAAAGGATAAAAAAACGGGGGGGGTTATAGTTTTGAAAGTGAAAATTGAGCTGTCCTGTAACTGCAATGTTTTAACACCAGCTTCAGTGACGTAATGGCTGTGGTCAAAGTCACACAGGTGTCCAGGCAGGTCATGATGAGACTCTTAAAGGTCCTCACAGGTCAGTAAAAACAATGAGAACCAAAAACACTGTCTGCTTGTCTCTGAAGGCAGAATATTAACACTCGATGTAAAAACAAACGGAACAACTAATATTATACCTGAAAAATAAATATATATTCAATATATGTTTTTTTTTTTATTGATTCAGAGGTTCCTCCGGGTCCCATCGCTCATGAACGCTACCGTCAACAGACAGGCCCAGGCGGACACACCGAACCGGTTTGAACTGGTTTGAAGTGACCGTTAAAAATCCGCGTTGACGTTAATTCTGCCGTTAAAACCGAGCCACAGCGGGATGAAGTGCGGCGCGCCGACGTTAGCTCGTCCGTCCGTTTGAATACGTGTTATTAGCCGTTAGCCTGCTAGCATAACAAACCTGAATCCTTGATGTTAATCACATCCACCGACACCATGTCAGGTTTGTCCAGCGGGCCCACCTTCCTCTCCGTCACCCCGGACGGCACCACGTCCGGTTTCGGGCCGAACTTTCGTGGGTAAAAGTCTCCGACATTGTGATAAGACAGACCCGAAGACGTGGACATCATTCCGTCCATCGCCATTTTGGACTTCCTGTTCCCGTGAGCCTCTGCTTCAGTCGCACAGGCGCATGCGCCAGCACAGATCTGAACACCATCGCCTCACAGCGCACGTGAGTGACGGTTCATGTGTGTGTGTGTGTGTGTGTGCGTGTGCAGAGTATGGTAAAAGTATGGAAGCTCGTTCTGCCAATGTGGTGATTAAAAAAAAGTTGTTTTTAAAAAAAACATGAAACATTATGAAAGTGTAAATGAGAATATGTGTCAAAACAACGACTTAGGAAGACTTAGACAGTGAGACAGTTACAAAGTCATTATTTTAGATCCTAAATAAGATTTTCATCACAAATATAAAAACAAATAAACCTAAAACTTTGACTTTCAGATCTTCATCAATTACAAAAATATAATAAATATTGTCACGTTTGAACATGCACTTCAGCTGGGAGCAGCAAAGTCTGGTAGCTCTGAGTTTTTGCTCAACCTTTGCTTTATTTTGTTGTGTTTTTGTATGTTTTTGTCATATTTTGTCAACAACTGATGGACACTTCTGTGGGAGAGGAGATTCTTCAGGAGAGGAGCTTCTGTCATTGAAAATGGAGCAGGTCTGGAGGAGGCCACCCTGTTCCAGCTGGATGAGGAGGTGCTTTCATGGTTGCTGTGCTGGTGGTGCAGAGGTTAAAGGCTTGGAGGTGGAGATGTACTGTAGGTCCTTTCTGCTGTCAATCATCATGCAAATTGTGGTGGAGAGATACACGCTGGTGGAGGCCATTCTGAACAACTCAGATCATCCTCTTCATAACACCTTGATGGACCAAGAGAAGAGCGGAGGTGGACGGCTCCTCTCTTCACTGCAGGACGGAGACATATACAAGATCCTTTGTACCTTCACCATCAGGCTTCTTCATTCTTCTGCACATGGTTGATGAGCTGACAGACACATGAACTTCCCTTTGGGGATTAATGAAGTAATTTGTATTCGTATGTTTGTTCACACCAAAACAAATGCCATGATATAAGTAGAAACTATAATACTGTACACACAGCTGTTGTTTTCTTTTAAGTAAAATGATAAATATTGAGATTTTCAGTTGTGGAGACTGGCTGCTCATCTTCCCGTATCACTGTGTTGTCCTATGACCTACAGTAGGGGTCACTGTGGTTCACTGTGTCGTTCCTAGGAGACCACCTGTGCCATGAGGTCAGAAGGTCCAGGTGGAACAATCCTTCCATGTCGGAGCCAACGCAAGTAGAACATGTAAATGTGAACACAAGGGCCCAATTCCCTCCTGCCTCTCAGGCCCTGAACCCTGACTGACTTAAACAAGGTCAGCTGGAAGTGAATGAGTGTGAGAGCCTGAAAGGGTCCAGATGCTGTGATAGGAATGGGACAGGACCAGGACCAGGACCAGGACACAAAGTGAATTGGTGATGTGACAATGAGACTCTGGCACACAAGCCTAAGTCATGAACAGTCTATGGTCTGGAAGAGCCCGGACTGGAACTCAGCCATCAATGTGACGGACCAGGCCGGGAACACAAGGACCCAATTCCCTTCCACCTCTCAGGGCCTTGAACCCTGATTGACTTAAACTAGGTCAGCTGGAAGTGGATGAGTGTGAGAGCCTGAAAGGGTCCAGATGCTGTGATAGGAATGGGTCAGGACCAGCACCACCAGACCTGGGGCTGTACCAGAACCGGGACTATGACCATGGCCAGGACAATGGGACCAGGACAGTGCCGTAACCAGGACCAGGACTGGCACCAGGCCCACCAGAAGCGGTAAAGGAATCCGAACCGGTACCGGGACCCGAACCGGTACCGTGACCCGAACCGTTACCAGAACCCGAACCGGTACCGAGACCCGAACCCGAACCGGTACCGGTACCAGAACCCGAACCGGTACCGGGACCCGAACCGGTACCGGGACCCGAACCCGAACCGGTACCAGAACCCGAACCGGTACCAGAACCCGAACCGGTACCGGGACCCGAACCGGTACCAGAACCCGAACCGGTACCGAGACCCGAACCGGTACCGGTACCAGAACCCGAACCGGTACCGGGACCCGAACCCGAACCGGTACCAGAACCCGAACCGGTACCGGGACCCGAACCCGAACCGGTACCAGAACCCGAACCGGTACCGGGACCCGAACCGGTACCGGGACCCGAACCGGTACCAGAACCCGAACCGGTACCGAGACCCGAACCGGTACCGGTACCAGAACCCGAACCGGTACCGGGACGCGAACCCGAACCCGAACCCGAACCGGTACCGGTACCGGTACCGGTACCAGAACCCGAACCGGTACCGGGACCCGAACCGGTACCGGAATCCGAACCCGAATCGGTACCGGGACCCGAACCGGTACCAGTACCCGGACCGAAATCGGTACTGGACACTGGAACCCGAACCGGTATCCGGATGGGTACCGAATACTGGAACCCGGACCGATATTGGAACCCAACCTGGGATCACGGCAAGAATGGTGATCGGGACCGGGGCAAGAACAGGGACTGGGAGTGATTCGGTGGCAACACTTCCAACAACTTCTTCTGTATCTGACTTCATATGGCTATGAACTGTGGGTAATTTCTGAAGCAAAGTCAGTGTCCATGCTGACTGAAAGTGAGAGGACATAAACTGACTTGATGATGTGACAATGGGACACTCACACTTCACGTGAACGAGCCTGAATCATATAAAGTCTATGGTCTGTAAGAGACCGGACTGGAACTCAGCCATCAATGTGATGGACCAGGCCGGGGAAACAGCAAAGTGAGGGACCAGGCTGGAGACACAAGGGCCCAATTCCTCCTGCCTCTCAGGCCCTGAACCCCAACTGAGTTGAACAAGATCAGCTGTAAGTCAATGAGTGTGAGAGCCTGAAAGGGTCCAGATACTATGATAGGAATGGGACAGGACCAGGACCAGGACACAAAGTGAATTGGTGATGTGTCAATGAGACTCTGGCACCCAAGCCTAAGTCATGAACAGTCTATGCTCTGTAAGAGCCCGGACTGGAACTCAGCCATCAATGTGACGGACCAGGCCGGGAACACAAGGGCCCAATTCCCTTCCACCTCTCAGGGCCCTAAACCCTGACTGACTTAAACAAGGTCAGCTGGACGTGAATGACTGTGAGAGCCTGAAAGGGTCCAGATGCTGTGATAGGAGTGGGACAGGACCAGGACCAGGGCACAAACTGACTTGATGATGTGACAATGGGACACTCACACTTCGCGTGAACGAGCCTGAATCATATACAGTCTATGCTCTGTAAGAGCCCGGACTGGAACTCAGCCATCAATGTGACGGACCAGGTCGGGGACACAAGGGCCCAATTCCCTTCCACCTCTCAGGCCCTGAACCCTGACTGACTTAAACAAGGTCAGCTGGAGGTGAATGACTGTGAAGGCCTGAAAGGGTCCAGATGCTGTGATAGGAATGTGACAGACCAGGCTGGGGACACAAGGGCCCAATTCCTCCTGCCTCTCAGGCCCTGAACCCCAACTGACTTGAAGAAGATCAGCTATAAGTGAATGAGTGTGAGAGCCTGAAAGGGTCCAGATGCTGTGATAGGAATGGGACAGGACCAGGACCAGGACCAGGACACAAAGTGAATTGCTGATGTGACAATGAGACTCTCACACCCAAGCCTAAGTCATGAACAGTCTATGGTCTGTAAGAGCCCGGACTGGAACTCAGCCATCAATGTGACGGACCAGGCCGGGGACAGAAGGGCCCAATTCCCTTCCACCTCTCAGGGCCCTGAACCCTGACTGACTTAAACAAGGTCAGCTGGACGTGAATGACTGTGAAGGCCTGAAAGGGTCCAGATGCTGTGATAGGAGTGGGACAGGACCAGGACCAGGGCACAAACTGACTTGATGATGTGACAATGGGACACTCACACTTCGCGTGAACGAGCCTGAATCATATACAGTCTATGGTCTGTAAGAGACCGGACTGGAACTCAGCTATCAATGTGAGGGACCAGGTCGGGGACACAAGGGCCCAATTCCCTTCCACCTCTCAGGCCCTGAACCCTGACTGACTTATACAAGGTCAGCTGGAGGTGAATGACTGTGAAGGCCTGAAAGGGTCCAGATGCTGTGATAGGAATGTGACGGACCAGGCCGTGGACACAAGGGCCCAATTCCCTTCCACCTCTCAGGGCCTTGAACCCTGACTGACTTAAACAAGGTCAGCTGGAAGTGGATGAGTGTGAGAGCCTCAAAGGGTCCAGATGCTGTGATAGGAATGGGTCAGGACCAGCACCACCAGAACTGGGGCTGTACCAGAACCGGGATTATGACCATGGCCAGGACAATGGGACCAGGACAGTGCCGTAACCAGGACCAGGACTGGCACCAGGCCCACCAGAAGCGGTAAAGGAATCCGAACCGGTACCGGGACCCGAACCGGTACCGTGACCCGAACCGGTACCAGAACCCGAACCGGTGCCGAGACCCGAACCCGAACCGGTACCGGTACCAGAACCCGAACCGGTACCAGAACCCGAACCGGTACCGGGACCCGAACCGGTACCAGAACCCGAACCGGTACCGAGACCCGAACCGGTACCGGAACCCGAACCCGAACCGGTACCAGAACCCGAACCGGTACCGAGACCCGAACCGGTACCGGTACCAGAACCCGAACCGGTACCGGGACGCGAACCCGAACCGGTACCGGTACCAGAACCCGAACCGGTACCGGAACCCGAACCCGAATCGGTACCGGGACCCGAACCGGTACCAGTACCCGGACCGAAATCGGTACTGGACACTGGAACCCGAACCGGTATCCGGATGGGTACCGAATACTGGAACCCGGACCGATATTGGAACCCAACCTGGGATCACGGCAAGAATGGTGATCGGGACTGGGGCAAGAACAGGGACTGGGAGTGATTCGGTGGCAACACTTCCAACAACTTCTCCTGTATCTGACTTCATATGGCTATGAACTGTGGGTAATTTCTGAAGCAAAGTCAGTGTCCATGCTGACTGAAAGTGAGAGGACATAAACTGACTTGATGATGTGACAATGGGACACTCACACTTCACGTGAACGAGCCTGAATCATATAAAGTCTATGGTCTGTAAGAGACCGGACTGGAACTCAGCCATCAATGTGATGGACCAGGCCGGGGAAACAGCAAAGTGAGGGACCAGGCTGGAGACACAAGGGCCCAATTCCTCCTGCCTCTCAGGCCCTGAACCCCAACTGAGTTGAACAAGATCAGCTGTAAGTCAATGAGTGTGAGAGCCTGAAAGGGTCCAGATACTATGATAGGAATGGGACAGGACCAGGACCAGGACACAAAGTGAATTGGTGATGTGTCAATGAGACTCTGGCACCCAAGCCTAAGTCATGAACAGTCTATGGTCTGTAAGAGCCCGGACTGGAACTCAGCCATCAATGTGACGGACCAGGCCGTGGACACAAGGGCCCAATTCCCTCCTGCATCTCAGGCCCTGAACCCCAACTGACTTGAAGAAGATCAGCTATAAGTGAATGAGTGTGAGAGCCTGAAAGGGTCCAGATGCTGTGATAGGAATGGGACAGGACCAGGACCAGGACCAGGACACAAAGTGAATTGCTGATGTGACAATGAGACTCTCACACACAAGCCTAAGTCATGAACAGTCTATGGTCTGTAAGAGCCCGGACTGGAACTCAGCCATCAATGTGACGGACCAGGCCGTGGACACAAGGGCCCAATTCCCATCCACCTCTCAGGGCCTTGAACCCTGACTGACTTAAACAAGGTCAGCTGGAAGTGGATGAGTGTGAGAGCCTCAAAGGGTCCAGATGCTGTGATAGGAATGGGTCAGGACCAGCACCACCAGAACTGGGGCTGTACCAGAACCGGGATTATGACCATGGCCAGGACAATGGGACCAGGACAGTGCCGTAACCAGGACCAGGACTGGCACCAGGCCCACCAGAAGCGGTAAAGGAATCCGAACCGGTACCGGGACCCGAACCGGTACCGTGACCCGAACCGGTACCAGAACCCGAACCGGTGCCGAGACCCGAACCCGAACCCGAACCGGTACCGGTACCGGGACCCGAACCCGAACCGGTACCGGGACCCGAACCGGTACCGGTACCAGAACCCGAACCGGTACCAGAACCCGAACCGGTACCGGGACCCGAACCGGTACCGGGACCCGAACCCGAACCGGTACCAGAACCCGAACCGGTACCGGGACCCGAACCGGTACCAGAACCCGAACCGGTACCGAGACCCGAACCGGTACCGGGACCAGAACCCGAACCGGTACCAGAACCCGAACCGGTACCGAGACCTGAACCGGTACCGGTACCAGAACCCGAACCGGTACCGGGACGCGAACCCGAACCGGTACCGGTACCGGTACCAGAACCTGAACCGGTACCGGAATCCGAACCCGAATCGGTACCGGGACCCGAACCGGTACCAGTACCCGGACCGAAATCGGTACTGGACACTGGAACCCGAACCGGTATCCGGATGGGTACCGAATACTGGAACCCGGACCGATATTGGAACCCAACCTGGGACCAAGGCAAGAATGGTGATCGGGACCGGGGCAAGAACAGGGACTGGGAGTGATTCGGTGGCAACACTTCCAACAACTTCTCCTGTATCTGACTTCATATCGCTATGAACTGTGGGTCATTTCTGAAGCAAAGTCAGTGTCCATGCTGACTGAAAGTGAGAGGACATAAACTGACTTGATGATGTGACAATGGGACACTCACACTTCACGTGAACGAGCCTGAATCATATAAAGTCTATGGTCTGTAAGAGACCGGACTGGAACTCAGCCATCAATGTGATGGACCAGGCCGGGGAAACAGCAAAGTGAGGGACCAGGCTGGAGACACAAGGGCCCAATTCCTCCTGCCTCTCAGGCCCTGAACCCCAACTGACTTGAAGAAGATCAGCTATAAGTGAATGAGTGTGAGAGCCTGAAAGGGTCCAGATGCTGTGATAGGAATGGGACAGGACCAGGACCAGGACCAGGACACAAAGTGAATTGCTGATGTGACAATGAGACTCTCACACCCAAGCCTAAGTCATGAACAGTCTATGGTCTGTAAGAGCCCGGACTGGAACTCAGCCATCAATGTGACGGACCAGGCCGGGGACACAAGGGCCCAATTCCCTTCCACCTCTCAGGGCCCTGAACCCTGACTGACTTAAACAAGGTCAGCTGGACGTGAATGACTGTGAAGGCCTGAAAGGGTCCAGATGCTGTGATAGGAGTGGGACAGGACCAGGACCAGGGCACAAACTGACTTGATGATGTGACAATGGGACACTCACACTTCGCGTGAACGAGCCTGAATCATATACAGTCTATGGTCTGTAAGAGCCCGGACTGGAACTCAGCTATCAATGTGAGGGACCAGGTCGGGAACACAAGGGCCCAATTCCCATCCACCTCTCAGGGCCTTGAACCCTGACTGACTTAAACAAGGTCAGCTGGAAGTGGATGAGTGTGAGAGCCTCAAAGGGTCCAGATGCTGTGATAGGAATGGGACAGGACCAGCACCACCAGAACTGGGGCTGTACCAGAACCGGGACTATGACCATGGCCAGGACAATGGGACCAGGACAGTGCCGTAACCAGGACCAGGACTGGCACCAGGCCCACCAGAAGCGGTAAAGGAATCCGAACCGGTACCGGGACCCGAACCGGTACCGTGACCCGAACCGGTACCAGAACCCGAACCCGAACCGGTACCAGAACCCGAACCGGTACCGGGACCCGAACCGGTACCGAGACCCGAACCGGTACTGGTACCAGAACCCGAACCGGTACCGGGACGCGAACCCGAACCGGTACCGGTACCAGAACCCGAACCGGTACCGGGACCCGAACCGGTACCAGAACCCGAACCGGTACCGAGACCCGAACCGGTACCAGTACCCGGACCGAAATCGGTACTGGACACTGGAACCCGAACCGGTATCCGGATGGGTACCGAATACTGGAACCCGGACCGATATTGGAACCCAACCTGGGATCACGGCAAGAATGGTGATCGGGACTGGGGCAAGAACAGGGACTGGGAGTGATTCAGTGGCAACACTTCCAACAACTTCTCCTGTATCTGACTTCATATCGCTATGAACTGTGGGTCATTTCTGAAGCAAAGTCAGTGTCCATGCTGACTGAAAGTGAGAGGACATAAACTGACTTGATGATGTGACAATGGGACACTCACACTTCACGTGAACGAGCCATGTGATGTCACACTTTGTATCAATTTGCAGTGTCGTGGTGGTTTGACAGGTTTCCAGTGAGTCAGCACTAAGAGAGTCCATTGTGTATCTCTGTGCACCTGTCGTCCAGGTGCTACTCCAGGTGTGTTATAAGGACGTTTCAAACATGGCGGACCAGACCTGGGCGTCTCCAGAACAAGTGGTGGCAACAGCAGCAGCAGGTTTAATCAAATCCATGCTACGTCTCTGCGAGCCTGTCAGTGTTGATGTCACTTGGAAAATATTTGTCACGTCAGTTTTTGTGTCCCGCAGGTCGATGGAGAACCTGCACCAGTTCTTCTTCACCGTCTCATCCCACACTGGTCCATCTGCTGCAGCCCTCCTCATTCCTCTGCGTGTCCAGGCTGCAGGGATGAATCAAGGACCAATCAGACGCCTCCCGAGGATGCTGCACGGCATGATGGGTAAGGGTCTGAATATGAGAGAAGTCAGCAGGGCTTCAAAAATGATTCATATAATCAAAGAGCACGAGAGAAAGAAGAGGAAGCGTGACAGATTGAAGCGTGGAAATGTGTGTATTATGTCTGAGGCCCTGTAGGACTCTGTGTGTGTGTGTGTGTGTGTGTGTGTTGAATACGTGGGTTGCTCATTTGTGCTGTGGTGAATGGAGATTTTTGTCTGCAGCGGTTTCTCAAGTGACCGTGTGGGGCCCCGGGCAACCGACACTGAAATGTATATAAAGACAGAGAGAGAAAGAGAGGGTGTGGTATCAGAGGAGCGAGAGCAGCAGAAACACAGAAATGAGATCTTTACATTAGATTCTTATTTCTACACTTTGTGGAGGAAGTTTTCAGATGTCTGCTTTCCTCCGCTCTTTATCGTCCTGTGGATCTGTTCCTGTTTCCTGCCACGTTCATCAACAGTCAGATAAAAGCTCCAGCGGTCTAAACACTCGAGCTGATGATCCACAGCCTTTGGCTCCATTAGGAGAGAGTGTCGGTAACATGTGAGCTGCAGCGTTCGGCCTGTAAACACACAGATGATTTAATGCGGCGCGCTGTGTCAGCACGTCCACACCGAGCTGTTCTCCTCGGTCTGACTGTTTCCAGATGGAGTTATGCAGCGTACAGTAGAACCGCTCAGATTTACAGTATCTCAGCGTCTCCCACTCAAACCCGTAATCCTTCCTCTTCATCATCCATCTGTTAACCCTGAGATACGACTTCTTTCTGCAACTTGTTAGACTTGGTTTGGACTAAAACTAACACGTTTCAACCATTCACAACAGAAGGTGATGCAGAAAATCAACTTTTGCACGATTTCATAGTAAAACAAAGGAAAACAGTAAATAATGACCCTCTTTATTGAACCTGCAGTTTGCTGAACAGGGGAACACATGGTCTGACAGAAACAAACAGCTCCAACAGTATCATGTAATTTAAAATCCAAACACTTCTGTGAAAAAGAAAGTTTTCAGATGTGATTAAAAAGCAGCGACTGATTCAACAGGCCTGGTCCTGGCAGGTGACATGTTCCAGAGCTCAGACTTTTATGTGTTGGTTTTATACACAGACACTTTGAGATGTTCCCGTCTGTGGAGTAACAGCAGCAGTCATACTTTTTATCACCTTCACGTCCTACATGTTAACACTCAAAGGGACGTGAAGCGTCTCAGTCTGGAACCATTATTGTCACTGTTCTAATAAAAATGTCACAGGATGAGGCCAGTGTTATGTAACACTTAATCAATACCAGACCAAACGTCATGTGACTTTATTCCACTGGTGAATAATCTGAACTCGCAGCACAAACAGCAGCAGAAAGTCACACACTCTTAAAATCTCTCCAGTGCTTCAGCCACACGAAGGATTCACCATGTTGAAGGACTGAAAGCAGTTCATTAAAAACCCCTCCACTCGCTCCATAACTCTTCACTGAGGTGAAACATGTGATGGAAACTTCAGGAGCAGCTTTTTATACGTTTACACATCTATGCACTGGTTCTTCATGTCAGAGTTTGACTGGATGTGTTTTCTACAGTTGCTACATGTCAGCTACATGTCAGCTACATGTCAGCTACATGTCAGCTACATGTCAGCTACATGTCAGCTACATGTCGGCTACATGTTGGCTACATGTCGGCTACATGTTGGCTACATGTCGGCTACATGTCGGCTACATGTCGGTTACATGTGGGCTAGATAAGAGTGTGTTTTATCTACAGCGATGGATATTTCCTGTTGAGTTTAATCTCTTGACGGCACAACCACCAGCATGTCCATTTTCAGATGGCCAAGAGTTTGTGGACGCCTCCTCCCTGGGTCTGCTCCTGCGTTACAGAAAGGATTTGTCTTTAGAAAACAGTGTTCCTCCATCTCTGTACTCTTCCCTGAGTCCAGAGGAGCAGCAACATCCACATCAGACTCTGGTGTTTAAATCCTTTCCCCTACACGTAGAGCACAGCAGCCGAACGAAGAATGAAGTGGTTTTATAAGAGAAGTGACCGACACAAGAGAATGTAGAGGAACTGGTAGTTATCTGGTAATGATGCACTGACGTTTCCACAGTTCAGGCAAAGGTCACTTTCTTCATGATTGAACGAAGGCAGAGGAGGAATATGAAATAAAGTCTCCCAGACAAACTGAAACCACATCGTCCGTCCTAATGACAAGCTGCAGCTAAACTGAAGGCTGAAGCTCGTCACAAATGTTCGTCTTAAAGAGACACGGCTTGTCACGACTCCTCTTGAGTTATGGCTAAAAGATGTTTGAAGAGGTCACACTGACCTTTGACCTTTAGCCACCAGGTTGTAATCTGTTCATCCTTCAACAGGAAGCATAGGAATGAATATCAACTCTAAAGGACAAAGCCTCCAATGGAGGCACTCTCTAAATGATAGAGCCTCTGAAGGACACGGCCTCTGAAGGACACAGCCTCTGAAGGACACGGCCTCTGAAGGACACGGCCTCTGAAGGACACAGCCTCTGAAGGACACAGCCTCTAGCAGGTGATTTTTGCGGTGCATGATGGGAAACGAAGGATCCAGTATTCTCTGTCCAATCTGTCTCCTGTGTGAATCACTGAAGTCGCCACTTGAAGTTTTTCCCTGCAGGAAAACATCGGACCACAGTCTGACACAGAGGCCACAGAATCCAAGGAACATTTTTCTCATTGTCAACTTTTCTATTTCACATTTCACCCCCGACGGCTGGAGAAAGTGGGATCACACTTAAACCTCTCCTCTCTGGAGTCCTCTCCAGTTTCTCTCTGTTTTTTGTTTCCTCTTCTTCTTCTGAGAAAAAACAACAACAACAACAACAACAACAACAACAACAACAACCACTGCTGCTGTGAATGTCTGAGTCTGAGCTGCACATGGAAACAACATGAGGACTGTAACTGCTCTGTAATGAGTGGTGTAATTTGCTATTTTGCAGCTGAACTGAACAGTGTGTGTGTGTGTGTGTGTGTGTGTGTGTGTGTGTGTGAAATAGAAAGTGGTGTCTGCAATCAGTCTGTCAGCATGCACCTCCCATCTGGCAAACATTGTACAGGCATCTCCCATCAGTCACACCTCCACACACACACACACTTGCAGGAAGAGTGTGTGTGTGTGCGTGTGTGTGTATGTGTGTGTGGAGGAGGAGGTGCTTGGTGCTGGGCCTCCTCCCTTTACTACTACATACTCTCTCTCTCTCTCCCCCCCTCTCTCAGTGCTGCTCGCTCGCTCGCTCGCTCACAGGGCAGCAGCAGATGGACTCTCAGCAGCTCAGCTTCACTCTGTGATTTCTGCTTTCTTCTCTAAGAAAAGAAAAGTTGAATCTTCTTCTCTTCTTCATCGTCTGTGAACAGAAGCCAGATCTCCGTTCTGCAGCAGCTGCACACTGAAGCGCCTCAGGATGAACTCCAACGCCCTCCTCACCAACCTACAGTCCAGGATGCAGATGGCAAAGGAGATGAAGGATGAGGAGAAGTTGTACCGATACAACGGGGTGTTGTACCCACGCATCGTGTGTCCCGAGGAACATCTGAAGGCTCTGGGTGACATCAGAGCCAGGGAGGATGACATCATGCTGGTGGCTTACCCCAAATGTGGTGAGTGGTGTTTCTATGTTTAGTTTTTATGGCTTTATTTGAAGTTAAAGTTGTTTGAAGTTGAAGAAAATACGATGCATCAGTCTCAGGATGCGGTGACCTCTGACCCTTGCATAGCTTTATTGAATGGTCTTACCATGCGCAGGTCCAGGGGCCCAGTGGATCGGGGGCCTCAGGTCACAGCTTCAGGTTCTGAAGCTTGTATTTTCTTGGAGGAACATCACAGAGCGTCCTGTCCTGTAGCTGCTGTTGTGGATTCTTTTTTCCTTTATATTAAAGCTGCACAGCCTCAAACACAGAAATTCATGAATGAGGAGACAGTGACAGAGCTGTGTGTTTACAGGCGCTGATTTTACAACTGTGTCGTAAAGGTGCAGAGATACCGTCCTCACGTGAGAAAGCTGTTTACCAGGAATGTGTGTCTGCGCTGGCTGATGCATGAGTTTGCCAACATGACAAAGCACAAGTTCAACCTGGTGCGACTTGTTGAGAAGCCGCTGTGTCGAGACAAACTGGCTCTCAGAAAGTGAAACCTGCACCTCAGGCTTCCTGTGATGTGTCCTGCCCTGTCTTCGGCTGTCAGTCATAGTTGTCGGGTTTTAGCAGGAAGTTTTGGAGTGACAGGAGGAGTGGAATAAAAACTGAAGTCTAGGTGCAGGTCCTGAGTCTCAGTAATGACTGGTGAAACCACAACAGAAACAGGAAGTAGATTTAGTAGATAGCGGTGGTCAGGTGACCCGTCAGAGCAGCAGGCGAACAAATCCAACAAAGATGAGGTTAACCAGCAGAGTTTAAAACAAGGAGGGTGGGGTGGGGGTGGGGGATGTCTTAATGAGAGACAGGTGAAAGTTATCAGGGCGGAGCTTACTGTCACACGCCACAGGGACAGGAAGTGGAGGATATGAAACAGGGTTTATCAAAACAAAAGCAGAAATGGGAACAATGAGAGACGAAGGTGAACCTGAGGAGCAGAGTGGGTGTGACGGGCCCGGTGAGGTGCAGAGGGGCCCCTCGCTTGTTTGTGCCCAGGGGCCCACTGTCTCCTCCGCTCGCTGCCCTTTGACCACCCTGCTGCTGGTTGTAACGTTAATGATTGGAACTGTGGTGAAAGTGGAGGTTTTTAACGACCTGCTGTACCTACAGTGGAAACAGGAGACAGATGTGAGCAGCTGCTGATACGACTGATACGAGCAGCGTGTCTGATCATTAATCCTGTTCACATGACAACCTTCAAAACAAAACAAACTCTTTAATGGATGGAAACTCACTCATTTCTCTCTGCTTTAACTTTCAACTGATAAAATTCAGTCACAAAATCAAATGTTTCACAGATGAGCTGCTTCTCTGTTCAAGAAAATGTTGCAGACAAGATGCAGTTTGCATCCTGTCTGGACAGTAACTCAACGTATACACCATACAACACATCATGGTACGATACGATATGATACGATACGATGCGATATGATATGATACGACATTTGTCTTGGACTGAGCTGCTGGGTCATGAATGCCTCCACAGCTACAAGGACCACTGTTTCTCATTGAAACACATGTGGTGATGTTTCCAGGTGTGGAGATTAAAAACTGAAACCTGACAGCGCTCACCTCACCTGCAGCTGCTGCACAGAGACACTGTTGTTTGGTCCAGCGTGCGCATCACCATGAGTCAGCATCTTGAATGACTTCATTGATGAATGGTCATCTGGGCGTCGCTGCAGTTCTGAAACACAGTGTGTGACACAGAGAGTAGATAACAGTGGTACAGAGCGTGTCCTGTAATGTGCAGTGAGGCGTCTCGTGTTTCTTCTGTTACACGCTCAACACACTGTTGTGATTAGAGGGAATGAACTTCCTGTGTGTTTGCTGCTAATTTCCTCTGGGGCAAATGAGCCGCTGCACATTCCACAATCAGCACTAGTGCCCACGAACATCTGCAGCGGCCCCCGCTGACGGCGGAGCTCAGGCCGACCGTCGTCCATCACAGTCACTGCCAAGTCACATTTCAGCTTTTTTGCTTTTGAGGAACACAGTTTGAAATCTCCTCCATCTGTGGTGCATTCAAGGACACTTGAACGTACTAAAGGGATCGGCTGTGATAAAGGCAGGGATCGGTCTAATACCTGGTGGACTGATTGAGTTAAAAAATGACTGACGAAGGGTGAACACCTTTCCTCTTTTATTGTGAAATACTTGATAATGTGATCAGATTATTGTGCACAGGTCACACAAACAGCTGATAACAGACAAACCACAGAGCCTTTTCATCCTGAACTCACATTCACATGTTCTACAAGTCACACTGCAGGTTTCTGTGGAGACTGGGAAGGTTGCAGCGCCACTGTTTGCGTGACGTGTGTCCTTTTCCTCTGTGAATGATGTGACAATAAGTATCATGATATTTTCCAGAGATTCATTTGTACAGATTATATTTAAGATTGAACACAAACGTCTGCCTTTATACCGTATAGATATCAAATCTATGGATATTGAACATGTTTGGTTCAGTTGTTCAGTGTTGCCATGCCAACAGAAAGTTCAGCAGCATGTGACCACTGCGCTGACATCAGTCCGAGGCTGTAGCTCTCCACGGTTACCTGAGCGGACGCGGTGCTGCAGACTGACTGGTGTCTGAAAGCATCCTCCCGCCTGCAGCTCGGTGCTCGCAGTTTGGTCTCGGTGGAAGAGGAGCGTGACATTCCTGCTGTCGCCGCAGTGCATTTGAGGAATGTGACATGTTTTCTTTTCAGGGAAGTGTTTACTTTTTCAGAAAGCCTTTTGCACGGCAGCTCGCAGGCGGAGAGGCGACACCAATACAGACGAGTTAATCACCTTTGCGAGGAATGCTAGATTACGCCCCACATCTCCATTGCATATAGGGGCCCATTTGGACGGGAGCCCACATCAGGATAACAGAGCTACTTATCTGTGGGTGTGAGACTAGACAGTGGAGGCAGTGGGAGGCCTCTGAATGTCCCCTTTTGACGTTACGAGCGGTTTAATCAGCCTTAGACGGCAGACTGCCACAGATAATGGCTTCTTGACATCTGGGTGATATATGAGGAAGATAGAGGAGGACTAGCCCGACCTTCACCCCAACACTTTTATGGTCTCCTGTAGTGTTTCATCTCTTCACTGGGTGTTGCGCTGCAGCCGCTCAGGGCCTCCACTCCCTGATGCCATTTTTAGATCACATAGTAACAATCCCAGTCACCACAGGAAGCGGCTTCACCTGACGCTAACGTGCGAGTAGGTGCGTGTGAAGGAAGAAAAACAAACAGGGTAGTTGTGGTTGAGTTTGACAGGAGACATTTCTCTGAGGGCAGGTTACGTGACAGTCAGACACTTCCTACCCTGTAAGAACTACCCCCCACCCCACGAGTGTGCAGCAGCCTGAAGGGCCATCAGATTACTGTCATGGCGACGCTCCACGTATGCAAATATCCATTTTTGGAAAAAGCTGGAACATGTGAACATCATGTGCTGCAATACAGGCAGACACCTGACACGCTGATGTTTGTAAACCTGGACTCTCAGACGGACTCTGAGGACACGTCCCATCAGAAACCTTCATCATGTGGGCCGGTTGTTTCTCAACAGGCTGAGGGGACGAAGCTGCAGCAGCTGCAGAGGACACAGGTGTAATGATTCACTGAACAGACTGAAGTCACTGCGTCAGCATCTGTAGGTTCCACTTGTGGCCGTGGTTCACCTCCACCTGCAGTTAAAGCTCAGACGTGTCCTTTTCACAGCCACCTTTGTGCTTTGTGTTTGTAATCTCCTGTTGCTTCAAAGAACCACAACAATAATAATCTTGATCATCGTTCACCTTCTGTTCTTCCTTTAACCCCTTCAAGTCTGAGATCTGTTTCTATGAAGCGTGTGTTGTGTCTGCGTCACTGATCGTTTGAAATATAATGTTATAATGTGTGTGTGTGTGTGTGTGTGTGTGTGTGCAGGTTTTAACTGGATGGTGGGAGTAGTGAGGAAGATCATTGCAGAGTCCACAGGGGTGAAAACCGAGTCCAGGATGCCGCCACTGATCGAGTTCTTTGGACCAGAGGCCTTAAAGGTGTGTGTGTGTGTGTGTGTGTGTGTGTGTGTGTGTGTGTGTGTGTGACAGACAGAATAGCAGGTAGACAGAGATAAAGCCTGATAAACTGTGTTTGTGTGTCCATGTGTCTTTGTCCCTGTCCACACACACACACACACACCATTGATTGAGCTGTGCAGATATTTTATTACACACGTCACCCAGATAAACTAACAACGTCCCAGGAAGTGAGCGATCAACCGGTCGATCGGTGAACGATCAGATTTCTGTGTCTGTATCTGATGCAACATGAGCTGTGGACGCTCAAGGCTCCAGAACCATTCATACCAGTAAAACCAGTTCAGTCTGACTCACCACTGCTTTAAAAAACACAAAGACACAAAAAGTCCCCAGTTTTCTACCTGGATTTAAAAAACTTTTCGCCTCAGGTGGTGGATCAAACCCCGTCTCCCAGGTTACTGGGGACTCACCTGCACCCCGACAACATCCCCGCCTCCTTCTACACAAAGAAAACTAAGGTACGTTCAAATAGATTCATGTCATGAACTGTAGAAACAGACAGCGGGTCAAGAGGTCAGAGGTCACATCGCAAATTTTTTGTTTAAATGTGATCCATGTGTTTCACGTGTGACATGATCTGTCCCGTACAGATGCTGGTGATCTTCAGGAACCCTAAAGACACCCTGGTTTCCTTCTATCATTTCTCCAACAACAACCCAGTCCTCCCAGTCCAGTCCTGGGAAACCTTCTACTCCCACTTCCTGAATGGAGACGGTAAACGAATGAACAACATACAGAGGACACTGGTGATCAGGCCGCTGACGTTTCCCAAAAACCCTCAGTGAAAAGTGGAAGAAGCTTCATGTTCGAGTTGATCCAGATGATACTTTATTAAATTAGAGGATCTGGCCTTTCAGCTGTTTGGGTGGAAGGTTTTCTAGAATGATTGATTTTGTGCCTGGGTCCTTGAAACTGAGACTGAGCGAGGTAAACGACGTCCTTTCATGAACCGTGATTACACAATCGTTTTTCTTCTTCTTGCCAGTGAATGCAAAAGCAGATGTGTGTGAGTCTGTCAGTGTTTACAGACCCTGTGGCTCTGAGCCCACTGGTTGCACACCGACATGTAAATCTGAAAAACTCATACATACGTAGATTCAACAGCTGCTTCAGCAGAGAATGGTGGGTCTGCTGGGACTTCTTTCAGCGGCGGATTGGTTTAGAGCTCTGTGGCGCATTTTGGGGTTTTGGACTTTTAATTTGAAATCTATACGTCATAAACCAATGTGTTGAGGGAGAACTGAACAACAACATAAATAGCAAGCACAGGACAGTGACCAATAAATCCAGATTTCTTCCTGACAAGTTTCAGACTCCACAGAGTCACTGATCTGTGAGAAGATCTGGGCTGGTGTCAGGTCATGTGGGGGCGAAGGCCTCGCTGAGACGCCTCTGTTTGTTTTGTACAGTCACAGTTTGACTGGAGCTCCACTGGGTTTACAGGGGGACAAACAGCATGTGGACTCAGGGTGGAGATGCTGCAGCGGCACTCAAAGAAAAGCCAGTAAATCCTGTTTCTTAAGAAAACCATGGCTTGTTATTGAAGCCCGTGTGACATAAGATTTAAACGTCATGATATGTGGATAACAAGTGGAATTTTCCAGGTCGTTGTAATCTGTTCAGCCCCACGTTACTATGGTAACACGGCAAACACCTGCTCAGCGGCTACCTGTGTACGGCGCCCCTGTGACATCACCACTAGGTTTCTCTGAAACTGAAAGACGTGCTGCGCGTTTCATTAAATGCTGGTCAAGGTTAGCATTAGCACTGTTAGCACAGCCCAGGTGTCTTTTCCCTGATGGCTAACTCATTCGCAGGCTAATAAGCTGCCTAACAAGCTAAACCGACACTGCTAACTAGTGTATATGTATAAATCAAACTATAGCAAACATCAAGGCAAATAGAGGTAGGAAACGTTAGCATTAGCATGAACAGTTTCTGATGAGCTTATAGAAGAGTAGAGATCAGTCATCGCAGAGTCTGACCTTTACAAATACTGTAATCAAAATGACTGTGAATAAAAACTACAGATCAGCACTGACCAGTTCCCTCAAACACGTGAAGAACAATACATCCCATAAAGACGTGGGACAGTACAAACAGCACCCGGTCAACAGGTTCACTTATCACTTTATAGCCACAATTACCCAGCAGGCACCTCAGGCTGAACCCTGTGTGTGTGTGTGTGTGTGTGTGTGTGTGTAGTTCCTTGGGGGTCATACTTTGACCATGCCCTGGCCTGGGAGAAGAGGATGGACGACCCCACCGTGATGATTGTGACCTATGAGGAGCTAAAACAGGTGCTGACACACACACTGTGACCTGGAGCGATGCTTTATTTATGAGTTAAAGTCACTCAGATGATGTTCATGGTCTGTTTCTGCTTCAACACTTACAGCACATGCAGCTTCTTATGTAGTTGTCCGTGCAGTTATGTAAAACCTGACAAGACAAACTGAGGGTCAGACAAACGACGACACAACTAAGAGCAGCAGCACTGAGTGAAGACAATGACACGGTAAATGACCGCAGCATTTCCAGCGGTGTCTGCTGGATTCACGCGGCTGTGCTGAAGCACACCGGAGGATGTGGGCCACAGTAACACGAAGCAGACCCTGACCCTGCTCACTCCCCTGCAGCCGCCGGCCGCCCACATGACACTGGAAGAGCTTTCTAAATGAGCAGGAGTTAGAGCTGATCCCTCCGCACTGCTACCACAGCTATCTCCCGTGGTGACCCTTAATGCACCACGATCTCCTGCAACAGGAGGTTCGACGGTGGAACTGTCTGAACACCTGTAAATAAAGTCCCTCTGCTTCAACAGCTCTGGTTCAGGTCCAGCTGGTTAATGTGGATCTCACCAGTACGTCAGAGCAGGCCTCAGAGCTGTCAGGGTCGGGTGGGTGTCTTTACTTCTGTGTGTGACGGCTCCGGCTCTGCTTCTGTCCTGCAGGACCTGAGCGAGGGCATCCGGCAGATCTCCAGCTTTTTTGGTTTCAGCCTGACGGAGGCTCAGGTGCGGCAGATCGCAGGAGAGAGCACCTTCACCGCCATGAAGGAGAGCTCGGCCAACTCCCACGGCAACATGGGGAATGTCATCTTCAGAAAAGGTTCCTGAGGGTCTCTGAATCATTTTACAAAGAACCTCTTGGGTTCAGTGTTGTATCTGAATGTGAGCTTCAGTGGGTAACTGTGTTTGTACCTGGGCAGGTGAGGTCGGGGACTGGAAGAACCACTTCACACCTGAGCAGAGCCAAGAGATGGACGAGGCCTTCAACAAACACCTGGCAGGAACCAGACTGGGAGCCAAACTCAACTACCAGCTGCACTGCCAGTAGGACGCAGGACAGGAAATAAATGAGGGAAGAAGAGGGGAGGAAGAGAATGTAGAAGAAGAAGAAGAAGAAGAAGAGTGTGGGAGAACTTTTCAGCCCTGAGCCGAGTCAGACCTCAGTCCATGGCGCTGCGCAGACACCGACAGGAAACACTGCTGCCTGTCAGACTCAGCTCAGGGCTAAAAGTCTCAGAGTGAGAGGTTCAAAGACAAAGGGAAGAGGGAGCAAGAAGGGAAAAAGTGCATTATGTTTTAACTTTTCAACTCCAGCCTGTGAACGTCGGTCGTCACAGAGCATAAAGGAACAGTTTAACATTTTGGGAGGTCGGTGCTACTTCTCCTTCCTCCCTGTGTGGCCTCATCTTCACAGCAGAAACATGAGAGCCAGTGCTTTGACCAAAATGTCAGACTGTTCCTTATCAAACCTCACAAGAAGCTGAATGTCAGACAAACGCACTGTTGAACACAACACACAGCAAAACAGGACGCCTCTCTGGTGTCTGCTTTGTCTCTGATTCATCACCCGAACGTTTAAAGTGGATAAAAACTGAGATTTCTGAGGGAACCTGCTGTTAGTTGTGGAGACAGAAAATCCTGATTTAAACTCACCTCAGAAGAAGGCGACTCTGTAGATGTAAACGCTGGCGCCCCCGTGTGGTGGCATCAAGAACACAGCACTTGCTGGGGGTTTACTTTAAGCACACACACAGTTTCAGTTGCTCAGCAGCTCAAGTCTCAGGTGTCGGATTTTTTCCACCAGCACATGAATGTTACGTATCAGGCTGTTTCATTCACTGATGTTTAACAGTGGATTAAAACACCTAACAAACAGCTGGATGCTCTGTCCTGGCAGCTACCTGAACTCATCTGGGACACACGTCATTGAAACAAAACTGTGATGATATTGGGCTGTTAAAACATGCACAGTCACTGATTGTGTAGTACATAATGTACAGGACACCACTTCACATGATCATGGTGAAAAATAAAAACTTTTCTGAGACTCCATCTGATCTCTGTGTCACCACGATGATTGTTATTCATTTCAAATTAGATTGTTTCCGATTTTTCATATTTCACCTGAATGCATCATCATGTCGAGTATGTTCAGACGATGCAACAATAAGGATGCATTTACTTTTTACTAAATAATGAGAGACAAAAAAAAAAGGTTGTTGCTTCCGATTTTGTTTTGAAAATCCAAACCGGAAAATGAACTAAACTGGTTTAATTTTGAAAGTCCTGCCCGGATGTGTCGTTGTTATTGATGTGGCTAACTGTCGCTAGCCTGACGTGTGGTGCTCCGCTGAATGAATGACATCATGCGGGCTGCGTCGGTCTCCATCTGCGACATGACGCCTTCAGACACTAACGGTCAGACGTGTGTTTACGGTTCTGCCGTGAACCGACAGCCGGTAAGAGCCGCGCGTTAGAGTCCGCTTCGTGTTCCGTGATGAATCAGCGGTTGTTTCTGTTCTTGCTAGCGAGCTAACGTTAGCCTGCTCCGCTGCCCGTGCATCAGTCCGGCGGAGCTAACGGCTAACGATGCTACAGACAGTGACCTGTTACACGGTCATTTAGACGCTAAACTACGCTATTCAATGGAAGAATGAACTGTTTTGTTTGTTTGTGTGTGTGTGCGCGTGTGTGTGTGCGCGCGTGCGCGCGCGTGTAAAGCCGCCGTCCACCTGCTCAGGTCACCCGCTGCCTCCCAGTCTGTGCTCCTGGCTCCACTTCAGGATGGAAATAAAGCACTGTGGAGCCAAACGCAGGAATTACATAAGTCACCTGTATGTGTGGACCTATGAGGTGGTTGCTATGACGACTGTTGATGGAAAATGATGGACATCCTTTACTATCTATCACACGAGATATTCAGTGCAGGACGTGTTTGCTGGACGAGCAGGTGTTAGTGATGCTGTTTATGAAGTAACAACAGTAAAGGGTCTGATATCAGGACTGTAACCCAGGGACAGAGACAGAGACAGGGACAGGGACAGGGACGTGTGATCAGGTCCAGCTCTCATCATTAAACCCAAAGAAACACAGAAAACATTTTCATCGTCTGAAGTGATTTTTCCTGTGATTTTCCTCTTCAGGCTCCACACCCACTCACAGCCGACCTGCTTCAAGTCAGGGTTCAGGGTTCAGGGCCTGAGAGGCAGGAGGGAAGTGGGCCCTGATCCTGGTCCTGGATCTGGTCCTGGTTCTGGTCCTGCTCCTGGTCCCGGTCCTGGTCCTGGATCTGATCCTGGTCCTGGTCCTGGTTCTTGGTTCTGGTTCAGGCTCAGAATACAGTGACAGTTCCAGTAAACATGACGAAGTGACTGTAGCAGCTGAGGCTGTGATCACACAGTGAACAGATTCACACACTGATCGTTTCATTCAGCTCTGAATTGATCTCATCTTTGGGATTAATCAATGAAACATGTAATCAATGTTCAGATGTTAAAGCCAAATAAATTCACTGTAAATGTCTGAGGAGCAGAAGCTCAGGTCTGTGAGACACCAGAGAACGTTTCGTCTTCAGCTTCAGTTGTTTTATGGTTTCTGTTAGTTTCCTGATCGATCGATCGATCAGCATGACGGCTTCACTCCTCTCTCTGCAGGTGTAGAGTGATGCAGCAGAAGTTGTGCTCCAGAGGTTCTGGTTCTTTCCTCTTGGAGAGGAACGGTCAGGCCTGCGGCGCCGTCACCGACCCGTCACCTCCTGCGACCTCCCGTTCCGCTGCCCCCGCTGCGGCGAGCAGGAGCGTTCCGAAGCCTGGCCTCGCTGCGCGCGCACCTGGAGTACCGCCACTCGTACCGCTCGCCGGACGTGGTAACCGGCAGCTTCAGCATCACTGGGAAACTCCCCGACACTCTGACGGCGGCGATCCCCTGGCACGACATGAGCCTCCCGACCCGCAGGGGGCAGCAGAGCACGGGGAGGCCTCCTCACGCCCGCTCCCTCAGTGACAGCAGAGACAGCGGGTACTCCACTCCTACAGCTCCGTGAGGAGGCGCACGCAGAGCGTCGGCGTGGGGACGCAGGCTGAGGAGGAGGAGGAGGAAGAGGAGGAGGACGGCTGCACAGAAGATGAAGATGGAGGAGACGAGGATGAGGAGGAGGACAATGATGAAGAGAGAGAGGGAGGTGGAACTGAGGAGGACATAAAATGCCCACAAAGAAGTCAGACGCAGGTCATCATCACCTCAACCACCATCACTTCTCCTTCCCGCCTCTGGCCTCTCTCGGCCTCCCGCCAGACCCGGACCTGGACCTGGATCTGGACCTGGACCTGGTCGGTGGGTTCAGGTTTACGAACTCACTCACACTGATTCATAGGTTCAGGTGATCAGTGATCATAAGCATGATTACAGTATCAGCTCAGTCATGTGACCCTTTCCTTCACTGTAACCAGAGCAGAACTCGTACTCCGGCGTGGAGACGGCGGCGGCCTCGGCGGCGGTGCGGCGGCGGCTGGCTAGCATCCTGCGGGCGGCGGACAGCACCATGCAGCGGCGCCTGGCCAAGGTGAGCACGGAGCTGGCCCAGACCGACACCGAGCTGCTGTGTGAGCGCGCACACTCGCAGCACCTGGCCCAGGAGAGGCAGGAGGTCGCCGAGCGCGAGAGGTCGCTGAGCGGCAGGTGGACGTGGCCGTCATGGTGATCGCGGCGCTGAGGGAGCAGCTCAACGCCTCGGAGAACGAACTGGAGCGTCGAGAGAGGTAAACGGGCGGCACGCTGCCGCAGCCAGTGGAACTGGGTCCTGTGGCGAGCACCCTGGACGTCCTGGTCTGGTCTGGGTCTGGTCCTGGTCTGGGCCTCACAGCTGTGCTCAGAGGGAAGCTCTGCCTCAACAGGGCCGACTTAACACCGACTTAATGCCGACTTAACGCCGATATAACGCAGACTCAGTGCTGACTCAGTCTGACTCGGTGCTGCCTTGTCACATTATTATTGGCAGATGATCAGTTTGCTTCAGTGTCTTTGTCGTGAGTCGACTACAGGTGAAGACCTCGAACGTTCCTCTGTCTCCAGGGAGTTCTAACCATCCAGAAGTTCCTGGAGGCGGGGCTCGACAGGAAACCTGCGGCAAAGTCCGGATCCAGTGTTTCATCGAGAACCTGCTGAGACGCGCGCTCTGGCCGAGAGGCTGGTGAGAGTATTACCAGGTTAACGGCAGCCCGCCGCAGTGCAACCACTACAAGGTGCACATCACACACACACACACAACCACATCATGATATATGTTGTGAGTGCTGTGAGCGAAATGGTGACCTCTGACCTCTGGTGTCTCCTCAGCAGCACCAGCAGCCAACGACACAATGGACCTCACAGAATCACTAAGAGCAGGTCGGTCACATGACGTCATTCCTACTGTAAGAAACTCATCATAAACTGACAGAAAGAAAATCACCAACTTCCTGTAGTGAGGTGAATCATCGTTGCACTTTCTTCCTCTGCAGAGATTTTACAGTGATTGATTGATCAGTGATCAGTGATCAGTGATCAGAATGATCAGAATGACTGATCACTGACAGCAGACCTGGAGGGAAACGCTTTGTAACGTTGATTTTAAAAAGCAGTTATTAACAGAAACTGTCTGTGTTCCTGTCGTCCTCAGGTCAGCGGGGGGTCAGCTGTCCTCGTCAGGTCTCCATGACAAACCGGACACACTCGTCTCCCAGTTTGGCAGCCGTCCTCCATTCTCCAAAGCCGGCGCCGAGCGGGACCGGGAGCGGGAGCACCGGGAGCGCCTGGCCCAGTCGTCCAGGCTGTTCTGCCGACCCGAGCACAGAGATGACATCTGGAACCACCAGCGGCGCCGCTCGGCCGGGTACGAGGCTAGAACTGTGGGGACAGAGAGAGGGAGGGAGAGAGGGCGACGGCGACTTTACTCCGGTGTCATAACCTGTGGAAGAGTTCAAAACACTCCTGATTCAGATCTGACGTGTTTCCTGCAAAACTGATCCAACATCAAGTTTCTAAAAGTTTGAAAATCTGGAAATTTAGACAAAATCTCATCAATAAAAACGTTAAAAATCACAATCGATCAGTCAGAAAAGACGATTCCCCCGAAACATGAAACATCAAAGTTCAGTTCTTATTTTCACAGATGCAGTAGTTTAACGTTGAGCCTCCTGTAAACGTCCCTGCACTTACACACACATGAAGGTATTTACACTAGAACAAACATTTGTCACTTGACACGTGCTGCTCTGAGATAAAGAGAAACCAGCGACAACGACATGATGAAAGTGGAAGTGTAACGTGCGGCAGCGTGAACGCTGGCTCCTCCATCAGTCTGATGCTGCGTCACAGGGTTCAGCCACGTTATGCAATAACACACAGAGCCCCATGAACTTTTCTTTTTAGCTCTGTCGCTGTGTCGTTGTGGCGTTTTGTACTTTCATTGATTATTCCGCTGAAATAAAACCACAGCAGGACGAAGGTGTTGATAAAGTTTCAGTGTTCAAACGCAGAAATGAGCGACGGCTTCGACGGCGCAAACCTCCACCGTTTCAGTAGATCCATGAGTTCTGGATTCTCTCAGCGTTTTACACTTCAGCTCAGATCTGGTTTTATATTCGTTCTCAGATTGAAGATTTGGTTCAGTTGTCGTGTAAATAGTTCCGTTGCCGTGGCGACCTGTCTCTCCTCTGGTCCGACCGTCACGTCTCAGCCGGTTCAGTCCGGTTCAGTCGCCCGTCTCTCTCCGTCTGTGCTTTCAACACCAAACAGCAGCGATGGAAACAGTGTGCATGCTACGTTAGCTTAGCATCCGGAGGCACAGCAGGTTTTGCATCAATGAACGGCCTGGGTTTTAGTGAGTGAGTCTGTCTCTAAAGTCCGACACGTGTTTGGCCCTGAATCAGGTCGTCAGCTGAAACGGCGCGATCAGGCTGCGGGACAAGTGGCCGTGCTGCCGGCTCCAGAGACGAAGATCGTGTTGAATCATGTTCAGTGCTGGAGGGATGAGATGTTCTGTCACTGTCAGAGGTCAGTTATCTGATCAGAGTGGTTTTTTCATGAGATGTGAAGGTCGCGTGCACACACAGCTAACATGGACCTGGCTGGAGGAACCCGTCCGTATCTTCATGACCATGAGTCAACCAGAAGATGTTTGTAGCTGACATGTTGCGTCACTGTCGTCGTCGCTGCTGCGTTGATTTGGTTTTTTAAGCACAGGCGGGGCGTCGACATCACACCTGGTCACATCAGTTCTGCCTCTGCTGCTGTTGGTGGAGGGGTCAAAGGTCACAACAGTAAGCCAATCCCGTTGCCGTCTGCTTACTGTACATAGAGAGAAACATCACATACGTTGATTTTGTACGTTGTGTTTTTTTTTCCCTCCGGCGGTCGTCGTCCTGCTGGTCGTAACCAGGAAGTGTAGTGGAGGACACACTGACTCCTCCTTTATTTAAAGGAGCAGTGCAACATGTTTGGCGATGCTTGTTTCCATCTAAGCTAGTTCAAAGAAAGATTGCTACAGGCGTTAGCCTAGCTTAGCACAAAGACTGGACAGAGGCTAAAGGTGTTAGCTTAGAATGACTGTATCCTAACAGTGCTATGTTGCCTTTGAGCTGTTTGTAAAGTATAGCTAACGTTAGCATTAGCAGCTGTGGACTTACTAGAGAAGATAAAACCTTTGTTACGTGGGTTGAGCATCTGTTTCTCTCCAGGAGGAGGTGGAGAGCAGTTTAGTTTCTCATTCCTCTCATCCAACATGTTCAGTCTCATGTGTGGTGAGAGAAACAAAAAGTATTTCAAGAGCTACACACAGCCACGTTCCCAGAATCCTCAGTTCTCAGTTCTTCAGGACTGATTCAGAACCAGCGCCAGGTTCTTGACGCCAACGCTCCTCTGCAGTGATGAAATGTTGATGCCACTCCTGCTGAAGTTAGCATGCTAGTCAGCTAGCCTCTGCTTGGTCTGGCTGCCTTATAACTTTCCCATACCGAGTCAATGCTAACGCAGGCTAATGCTAAATGTACAAATGGCTTCATTAAAAACTACAGTTCCCAGCAGAGACGGACGTTTGGTTTGGTCGTGTTTGTGGACAGTTAGAATAATAATCAACTATCAGACTTCTTAAAGCCTCGATGCTATCTTGTGCTAACGTCCCCTCCACTACACTACCAGGTGAAACAGGCCGTGGTTCATGCGGCGGCGGCGGCGGCGTGGCCCAGTTCTGGAGGACGCCACACATATAACGAATGTACTCTGAGTTAACAAATAGCTCAAGTGAAGAGCCAGTCGGGTCTCGAACTCGCGCTCCTTCACGTAGAAACGGGGGAGATTCTCCGATCACACGCACGTACACATACAAAAAACAAAAGCGAATGACGTCGTGATCAGCGCTCGCATCCAAAGTGACTTACAGTGCCGTGAACGCTTACAGTGCATCTGCAGTACAACACACACACTCCTGACGGCTTGTTCAGTAGTAGAAGTCATTCCTCTGTATCGTTCCGTACGATCTGTTTACACGTCATCTTTGCACTCATGCGTTCATAAGAATGTAAATGTAAAAGACGGTTATTTGATGTAAAACGTATCTTTGCTGTCATTGGTTTAGGTTTCGTTGACGGTGTTGATAGATATTTTGTATACAAAGCTAATATGTGTCGTCAAGTGGAAGTAGTAGAGTCTGACAGAAGCTCAGCTCGGCAGAACAAACAAAGATCATGTCTCCACTGTTTTTATTGATCAGCCGGGTGTTTGCAGGTCCTGGACCAGCCCTTAAAGTCCTGCAGGTCCTGGACCAGCCCTTAAAGTCCTGCAGGTCTTGAACTCAGCTAACAAAGTAGACGCTACAATTTACAGATGTCCCCTGAACGCCTCACCACAAGAACAAGCTGAGCTCCCATCGTGACGTATGGGCTGTTGAAAAAGGTTTACACTTGTTGTAAAATGTGCCAATACAGGTGCCCCCCCCCCCAGATTTGCCTGATGTTGTACTATCTACTTGTTTCTACTGAGTTGATCTGATTCAAATCGGCTTTAATCGT
Source organism: Caranx melampygus (assembly GCA_019059645.1). Taxonomy (NCBI): domain Eukaryota; kingdom Metazoa; phylum Chordata; class Actinopteri; order Carangiformes; family Carangidae; genus Caranx; species Caranx melampygus. Next base: position 3,396 of record JAFELL010002195.1, on the reverse strand, counting down.
ATTAGTCTGAAATGGACCTCGCAGGCACCCGTATCAAAGACCTGGTTGTTCCAGAGTTATTGAACGTGACCCGTATTTTCAGACCAGATGTGTACAGTGTTTGTTTTTCAGATGAAATACTAGAGTTTCAGTAAGTACGCAGTACTACATGTTGAATGGAATATATATTAAATATAAAGTTTAAAACATGAAGTCATTAGTCATCAGTTTTAACAGTTTCGCGGACCGTGAGGGTAAAACTCAGACACTGGACGCATGATGCAGATCACACCACCCACTACTACTAATACCACTACTACCACTACTACTACTACTACTACATATGTAGCTACTGTGTTACTGTGAAAGCATGCTTCATATGTAGCAAAAAAAAGCAAAGTACTTATAAAATCCTGTTATCTTGTACTACTGCTGTATGGTACTTTTGTAGCAGAGCGAGGTCTATTTTTAAGGTGTTGGAAGAGGGAGTTGCACTAAACGGAGCGAGAGCACTTAGTGTGGCGCCGCCGGTTCCCGCTGCAGCGGCTGCTGGTGTGCCGGACAATCAGGTTTGGAAAGGATGAAAGTCAGTTTTATTACTTCGAGTTTTCGAATGTGCAAAAGAGAAAAAAGGAAGAAGGTGAAACAGCGACTGGACACGTAACGTTAGTTTGATTATTATTATTATATTATTATTATTATTATTACTACTACGACACTACTACCTTTCTCGCCGTGAGTCGATAGAGACAAAGTTAGTTTTTCTGTTTGTGGCCGAGTTTGAATATCCCTGAGTTCATCCTGTTCGTCTGTAGGGATTTGGTTTGCAGAGGTAATCTCTAGTCTTGTGCCTTCACTCTGAAACTCTGTCGTCTGTATAACACTGTGCAAAATGCAATACTGTGAAGACCTGAACCTTTTTATGTTGTTGGTCTGTGATGAAACCATTGAAGATTAAAGAGCAAACATGACACTGAGCCATGTTCTGTTGATTTCATCACCACCGTCACCAGCACCGCTCCCAGGTCGCCACGGTTACTCTGCAGATCTGTGTCACTAACTCACTTTATAATTGGTGTGTTGAGTCGAGCAGGTTTTGGTCGTTCGTGATGCGGTTGCAGCTCGCGCTGTGTTTTGCTGCAGTTCTCACAAACAGCCACTTGGTGTCGCTGTGTTCACATGAATGCTTCAGTGTTCTGCTTCACCGGCCTTCATCATGGCTCACCTCTCCTTCTGTCAGTAACTGAGGTCCAACATTTCCCAGAATTCCTCTTGAGCTCCTCCACCAATCAGATGACCAAGCAACATATGGAGCTTAAGACAAACGTCTGCCTTCACACCACATGGAGCTTGTTGAAGCTTTTCCATCATGTCAGCAGCTGCATCTTGATTCTCTGCTGGAAGAATCATTCACTTCAAACCACTGTTCTTTGGGAGAACTTGTGTGAGCGGTGTGTGAGCTGTGTGTGAGCTGAGTGTGAGCTGAGTGTGCAGGCGGCGGCAGAATGTTAATGGTTGTTGTGTTATGGTTCCTCGCTTCATCACAGCGTGTCAATAAACACGCAGGCCGCCGTGATCTTTCATGAAGAGAGTAAACACGGTAACACGACGCTTTGACGTCCGGAGACTCACAAACACAACGCCGGCCGTGAAATCGCCACTCTGACGTCGGACGGGTCTCTGCAGAGAGAAAAGTGTTTTCTGAAGGCGTCACGCTGCCGTATCGTGTGAGCATCTCCAGCGGACAGCCTGCGGTCTGAGGCCGTGGGGCAGCAGATAACAGAGACATGCACCGAGCAGTTTACCCAAAATCCACTGGGGCAGTGGAGCATAAAAGTGTCTCGGAGGATGAAAACATGTTATTGTTGTGTTCTCAGGGAACAGACTGGATCCAAACGCAGGGTTACGTGTGGTGTCAGAGGCTGCATGTGAAGGTTTCCTGTGAGAGTCTCGCCCCCGGATCCAGTTTCCTGTCTATACCCTGTGGACCAGAGCCTCTGTCACAAAACACATTGGATCCACTCAAGCTGAAGTGTCTGAGGAACAACGGCACGCAAACCTCACATCAGCCCGGCCTGCGAACCTCCTGCGAACCCGCCACAGCGCCGCGTTATCAGAGGAAACACAGGAGACACAGGAAGAGGAGACGGAGCTTCTCTGAGGCTGATGTCATCAATAATCAATCAACAGACTTCCAGCAGAGTCTGTCGGGGTTACACAGGTCACACAAGTGATGCCACACAGCGACACAGAGACACAGAGTCACTGTGAAGACCACATGACCACAAACAGGAGCAAAACAACAACAGAGAGACACACGGCCTCAAAGACACGGAACAATGATAAGAGACACAGAGTGACTGTGAGACATACAACAATACAAAGAGTCAGAGGTTCCCACAGAGACACAGACAGACAGACAGACACCACACTGCTGCAGGAAGCGAAGCGAGCTGCAGAGAGAATGAGGCTGAGGGCCACGAAGAAACCCAGGAGCTCATGAACCTTGATTTCCAAAGATTCATCGTCCAGATCAAACACACTGCTGTGAGTCAGACATGTGGGAACAGTGATTTTGGCTTCAGGCTCTCACCAAAGTGCACCCTGGGAGTTGTAGTCACCTTCTTACCTTCAGTTTTTTTGGTTTTGATTGTTCTTGATATCACAGCTGTTGGTGTTTCAGGCCGACGCCTCTGTCTGTGACAGTGACACGACAACAACACACAACATACACTGTTTCTGCTGTTACTGTTGTGTTAAAATATACAAGGCTGTGGTGTGTGTTGGTGTGTGTGTGTGTGTTGCAGAGTAATAAAATCATCTGTTGATTTGATTTGGACGACGACCTACGCTCCACAGTTTGGCTCGACATCAGGGCTAAAAGCGTCCGAGCTCTGAATCACGCCGTCTATTTTCAGCCTGCTCTCACTTCTACTAATAAAAACAACATGTTGCTCCAGGAGAACGGCGACGTCACCGCTCTGACTGAGAACTCTCTGGGGAGCGTTTTTGGCGAGCGGACCGAGCCTCCGTGACATGGTGAGGAGGTGGGTGTCAAACGGACTCTGAGGCTGGGCGTGGAGCTGAGGGGAAGAGTGAGAGGTGACACGTCCTCATGGTCACAAAGTTCACTCACACACAGTCAGTGCAAATGATGTTTTCTTTTCTGGCTGTTACAGAGTGACCACGAGGCAAGGGACAGGAAGAGTCACTGGACGTCCAGCAAGGACACGAAGTCCAGAAACTTCAGCTGGGAGCCAAGGAACAACAGTACAAAGGTGGATGTTTGTATTAAGCTCCATACAGTACAAGGTACTTCCTGTCACTTTGTGATGTCACAACAAAGAAATCACCAAGCCCCGCCCCCACCTGGACCACCGTCCAACAACTTGCAGGATGTGGTTTCTCTGAGTGTTT
>JAFELL010002194.1:0-24996 GCA_019059645.1 Caranx melampygus | reverse complement strand
ACACACACGCGTGATGCTGGTGATGTTTTAATTAGCTGACTCGCTCCTCCAGAGAGACGAAGCCTAAATCTGCACTCATGTTTGTTTATTCCACTAAGACTGAGATAACATTATTATGAGTCAGGTTGGATTCAGCACTGCTGTGATCATGTGCATGTGTTTCTCAGTGTGTGTGTGTGTAGATAAATCATTTTGTGTTGACTCTTTCCAGGTTGTTATTTTCTCTTCAACCAGCACCTACACGTATTTGAACGTGTTAAACAGAACAGATGCTGTTGAGCTAAAGCTGTTTTGATAACAGCTCCCATCAGCCTCCTTAATTTGCTGTACCTCTCCTCCTGCAGTGTGTGGTGTGTACATATAAGTAATTATGGGATATATAGAGGTGGCAGTGCCTCAGGCTGTGTTGTGTTTGGACCGGTGGACTGGCAGCTCCTGGACCTGGCTCGGCCCTCGGTGTCTCTGGCTCGGGGCACTGAGACTCGCCAGCTCTCGTCTTTGACAGTTTTAGAGTTCACTTATTTATCGTGGTGGTGATTGTCCTCGCAACATGGCAGTAAAACGACAGGTAAAAATAGACTAGCGGTAGTTTCTTATCTGATCTCACTGGCAAGTCTCCACCTCACCACCCCCCCACCCCACCTCCTCCACCATCCTCATCCAGCAGCATCGCAACTCATCAGCAAAACCTACAGAGTCTCAGAGCGAGAAAGAAAAGTCTTAAACCTCTGTCAGAACACCTGACAGCAGCGGGTGAAACTGCACCGAGCGGTGGAGGATGTTGTGCTGGAAGCAGAAGAAATGAATACAAATGATTGAATATAGGTGAAAATATATAACAGCTGTCGTGTCGAGTCGAGTTCAGGTAATGAAACAAGCTGTTTAACAAAGAAAGCTACGAGATGAAGTAAAAACAGGAGCCTCTGCCCTGGGAACGTACAGGGACGTACACTTTATGACACGTCGTTTGTTCACTTTTAATGCTTCATTAGACGTTGTTCTCCACTAGATTAACTACTAAGACTTAAAAGCTGAGTACATCTGGTGCTAATGGCTCTGTTAGCATTACTCTAGCATCTTATCCCAGTGTGTTTACTCCATCTGTTCATTTTCACTAAACACGCCCTGTTCAGGATGCGCTCGCTGTTTGTTGGTTTGTTTGCACATATTTGTAATGAAACTTTGGACAGATTAAGACTCTGACTTGATGACGTGCTAACTGAGGTTGTCAGGGGGTCTGGAGGATCCTGGAAAACGTCCACCTTTATACGTATGGAGCTTTGATTCATTGCAGCACCACTTTAACAGGTGAGAACGTGTTACAGTTGTGTTTCCCCCGGTGACATACACACATATTAACTAAAGTGATCAAAGTGAAGAAGTGAGTGCCTGATGATGTCACTCTCACCTTGAGGCGCTCCCTTCAGGCGACACTTTCCGCCCTCAGTGTTCAGAGTTAAACCAACTGCAAAACCTCCTGAACCTCCACTGAGCTCCTCTGACTCATGTGTTCAGGTCAACAGCAGCTGGAACAGTGAACACAACAGCTTGTGTGAGTTTCGGGCCTTTTGTGTATCCTCTGTGCACCATGCATTATTTATGACCCTGCACGTCTACACACACACACACACACGCGCGTCTACACACACCCACACCACACACACAGTCACAGCTAAACAGCTTCACAGACCAACACGTGCGAGTGTGTTACTGCACTGGTTTGTCGCATCTATTGTTTGTCGGTCTCACGGGTTGGAGGACGATCTGAGCTCCAAGCTTCAAGGCCGCGATATTATTCAACCATCACACACCTCAGTATTTACTGTGTGTTCATCTGCAGCGGCGGCGGCAGCGGGTGGCGGCGGCAGCAGCGTACAGATCTACCACAGCAGGAAACGTCCTCCTGCTGGATTTATTACGCCAATAATTCATAACACTTGGATTTCGCTGATAAAATGCACGTTATCCTCATACAGCTGTTGGCTGCTGCTCAGCACAGCTGGATCAGAGCCAGTAAATCCAGGAGCGATAACGTGCTTGACCTTTTTGCACAAGTATCACTTGTTTCAGTCTGTGACTCTCTCTCCTGTGATAATTGATATTTCTCTCGTGGTTTTACAAGAATAATAAAAAGCCTCTTGACATATTGAAAATGTCCAAATGTTAACCTGTCAGAGAGCTGCTGGTCCTACGTGTGGATGGATCCATGAACCAAAACTGAATTCAAATAATAACAGTGATAAAGATAATAAATGGGATATTTCCTGATGCTGCTGTGAAACTCACTCAGGCTTTTCCAGTTGCGGTTCTGCTGAGCGACTGCACCAGTAAACGCAGCAGTGGCAGCCTGATTCCCAGAAGAGGTCATTAACGTTATTTTGTTTTATTTTTTTCATCCTAACTTGAAGATCCTATGGATAAAATCCTATTGTATTTGCCAACAATATACACTTTGATTCGTGTCCCAGTTTCCCCCCCACCTCCTGACTGAGAACACGTCTCTGCAGAGGATTTGTGAGTTATGAAGAACAGAAGTGAGCGTCGCGGATTTGGCTTCGGATGAGTTTTATAACTTTCGGGGGGGGGGGGGATTTTATTTAATTCTTTGGTTTCGGTGACGTCGGTCGTTTCCATCGAGATGTCGAGTTAAGATCCTGTCTGACGAATTTAAATGTAATGTTTCTCAGACTGTGTCGTTGATCCTCGTGACAGAGGGATAAAAACAGACTCCTCTCTGATACAGTGTGTGACGCGGCAGGAGCTCCATTTAAATGGCTGATATTTTTCAGACTATTCAGAACTGATCCGGGCTGATACCGGAGCACGGCTCTGACAGCCCCTGTCTCACAGTCCAAACAAAAGATCTTAAAAGGACTTGAAGACAAAGACCGATTTGTCTCTGGAGCGTCCAGCTCTGCTGATGAGCTGCAGGACCAACTGATTCTATACAGAGGACACAGTGATGCCGCATGCTCACACTGGAGACATCCATCCCATAATTTGTCAATGTTTGTCCATATTACATACAATCGAGTCCTACAGTGTAAGAATCTGAACAGAGATGTTCAATAACTGGAACTATTCTAAGTGGCGGAGGGATACATCCACGAGGAGGTGCCCACACACTGGACATTAATTTGAACACCAGTTTTCCATGAGGAATCTGTGGTGCTTAAACGCATCATCATCATCATCCTCATCATCATCCTCCTCATGTCTCGGTTTAGTTGTGGTGAACGCGCTGATCTGACGGTCTCTTCCTCCTGACAGTTTTCTCAACTCTTTATTTCGTTCCATATTTTGTTGTGAAACATGAGTTCGTATCAGCGTTGGACTTTTTTCACAGATTCATATTAACAAGCCCTTAAACAGCGCTGCCTTTGAATGTGCCTTGATGTGGTGTTTACTCTCAGCTTGTCACTCAGCTCTTAATGTGGTTTTATCTCTGATCACAAACGTATTCTCTTTGATTCAGCTGCTGCCTCCCTCCCTCTCTCTCTCTCTCTCTCTCTCTCATCTCACTTTATTGATGATCTTTTTTTTTTTTTTTTTTAAATCGAGTTCGTCCGATTCTGACGTTTGAGCCTAGTGATCCAGAGACGTTCACACTCACCTGCTCGCCCAACAACAAAGCTGCTGAATGTGTTTCCTTCACGATTCATTGTCAGTTTTAAAATCTGCACCCACATGGTTTATATTCCTGTTAGCATGTTAGCACGTTAGCTCTTCTGCTACATGTCGTTGTTGTTTATAGCCTCCAGCGCCTTTTAAAAACATACAAAAGCAGAGACGCGTAGTGTTACCTCATAGGTTTCATAGTTTCACACAGTGTGAGGGCGACGGCAGCTAAACTCTGTTTAACTCAGACAAACTGCTCCAGTTATCGACAGTGATGTCTGAGTGAAAGTTTGATTAAAGTGTTAATATATTTGATTATGAAACAATTAATCCTAATGAAGGAACAAGAGGGAGGAGGAGGAGGAGGAGGAGGAGGAGGAGGAGGTGAAGTGTCAAAGGTACAGTGTTATATCAGATGACTGATGTGTGTGTGTGTGTGTGTGTGTGTGATATTCTTACTGTGTGGAGGAATCAGCTGTTTGTACATAAACATCCTGTCACCACAGGTCCATACGACTCTTCTCTGTATCAACGTCACAACAAGCAAACAGTTCACACCAGCGGCCTGAAGAAGAAGAAGAAGAGGAAGAAGAAGTCAAACGTTTAACCACATCAGCTCGTTCCCTGTGAAGGACACACACTCTGCTGTTGTACAAGGTGTGTGCAGCCTCCCGCGGCGAGGTCCCTGTGGTCGTGCTCAGTCCTTTTGTTTCCTCTCACAGAAAGTAGTCCCTGCTCCAAACGCCTGCTCACAACTACAGACTGTTTCCTCTGTGGAGTTCAGTGCTGAGCTGGAAGGAAACAAGCTGCAGACAGAGCGTTTACAGAGAGAGAGGAGCTGACGCTAACATCAACGTGCTAACACACTGATGCTCAGGTAGCATGTGAGCTAAAGGCTAACCCCATTAGCCTGTAAGCTTCTCTCTGAGAAGCTCTGCAGCTGAGGAAGAAAAATGTCATCGGCCGTGACAAATCTGCTCTCCTCTGCAGAATCTGATACCTGATGTTCTTGAACGCACGTGAACTTTTTAATGCACTTCTCTCTGCACTGCTGCTGCTTTTATTTACTGCTGCACTTTTCTCATCCTCATGGTTTATTCATTCATTTACTGTTTTCGGTTTCTGTCTCGTGACAGAATCACACTGACAATAAACATCTCTATGTCCTCGTGTCAGTTAGACAAAGCTCAGCTCCCTGTGCACTTTGTTTGATGGGTGGAGTGGATGGATGAGGAAGCTACGACTGCAACCACAGGGACACACACACACACACACGCGCGCGCGCGGTCAGCCAGCCTCTGTGCAGTCTTAGCAGGGCTGATTGAGAACATGCAGTCGGTCCCTAAAGGGATAATTTCACGCTCCTGTATTAGAATAATTTGCCTGGTGTGGAAATGACATGGGTGGAGGGCATGTACCCACAATGCAACCTGCTATATTACCACAGAAAGCTACACAAAGCTGTGAGTGTGTGTGTGTGTGTGTGTGTGTGGTCCCGTCTGTCACGTCCAGATTGGTGTTGGTGTTGGAAATGAATGTGAAACACAGTGGAACAGTGTGTGTTTCATTACAGGAGGATCTGTGATCATGTTCTACAGGAAACACTGTGGGTTCACAGTGGGTTGACAGTGACTTCCTGGATTTCAGCCAATCAGAGCAGCCGCTCGTTAGCACAAGAGCTACTGATGCAAAATAAAAAGTCCAGTAAATTATCGGTGAGGAAGGAGCGAATTGTTAAAGCAGAGCTAATGGATTCTCACTGAAAGAAACTTAACAGACACGTTTCATTGGTGCGAGGTAATTACACAGCATTACAGGGAGAGTTAAAGGTACACACACACTCACACACACACACACACACACACACACACACTCTGTCCCCTCACTCACTTAAAAAAACATTCAGGTGCTCTGCAGAACTTTTCTATTTCAGTAACAAACGCTGAAGTGAGCAGATTTCATTAGAGTGGACACACACACACACACACACACACACACACCAGTCACCAGCATAGCCCCCCCCCCCCCGTTGCTCCTCCCTTCTGACCCCTCCCCCTCCCCAGCCTCTAATATTGGTTCACTGTCCTCATTAGAAGCTGATTTCTCTCTTTATCTCATCATAACCATCCCGTCACAGGGGCGGAGCCAAAGGTGGGGTTCACCTGGTCAGGTCACCTAGACAACGTGCAAACTCCAAACCAATAGTAAAAGTGGAAGAGGAAGCTGGTTAAAAAGTGAAACATGAGCGTCTGCTCTCAGTCCTGATGTTTTCATCCCCCTCATCTATTTATCCATCAGCTGCTGGTCCTGAGGTCGGACGACGCTTCAGAGAGTTTGAAGAGGGTCAAGAGTCCGAGACGCTCGATTCAGGTTGTTTAACGGAGGCGAAGATCAGTGCAGACGACAGAAAAAAGAAGAAGAAGAAGAAGTCAGAGAGCAGCCTCAGCTCATGAAGCTGCTGTGAGGACTCACACTCGGTTTTACGGCAACACAACAGCTTTGTAATTCAGCCGTAACAACGATGTTTGTGTCTTTACTGCCGTCCTGCAGCGGCGTCGTTAAACACCGAGCTCTAATTGAAAAGGTGGAGACGAAACAGTGTTTGTAAATTCACTCTGTGAGTGTCACAGTAAATGTTTACGGTGCGTTCACGTGACGCTGGGAGAAACTTTCATCAGGCTAATCAGAGGAATGAGCACAGATACTCATCTGCATCAGTGATGGGGGGGTGGAGGAGGAGGAAGAGGAGGAGGAGTGAATGGAGCCAGGTGACAGAGAACCAGGCTTTAGATTGAGACAACAACTGTTCTGACCCAGTGAGGACACCGTAGTCTCCTGAAGGTCACACTGGTCCGTTTCCTTGCTGCCAGTAAACCTGATGCTGATGTCACACCCTAACCCATGTGCATCGATCACATGACTCCCTCATGACTCATTAATGAAGGAAACCAGTTGTCCAGCCTCCACATGTTGGACTTGGCAGCTCAGGTTCTTACACTGGACGTCCTTCCAGACGCAGCCTGAGCTCAGGGATCGAACCTGCGCAGCCAAACTGCTCCACCTGAGCCGCAGCGCCCCCCACACACACACACATACAATCACACACACACACACACAGAAAGTCATTGATCAGATATACATTAACAATACGATGATGTCCAAACATGACTCAGTAACAGTGACTGACTCTGAACGTCCCACTGTCCTCCACACAGCTGTAACCTTATAGTGACCCTGAACGCAGCACAGCAGCAACTTCACAGCCTCTGACTTTTACACAGATCTCTCTCTCTCACACACACACACACACAGAGTGTTAACCTTCATTCATTTGTGCACACGTCAGTTTCTTTACTTCGCCCGATGTTTTGCAGGATTCAAAGCAGGAAATGTTTCGTCCTGCAGAAAGGAGGAGTTTAACAACACCAGAGTACGGTGTCCCCACTGTGCCAAAACAGCTGTCTCAGTCTATAGGGAACTGTGGGGAAGTTCTGGAGCAGTCACGTCTCTGGTTTGGAGCCTGTTGCATCACTTTTACATCTGGATGTGAAAATCTCAACAAATCAACACGGTGATCAAACGTCGACACCGACTGTTTGAATCAGGTGAGTTAGAAATCATGACTCAATCCTTACACCTGTGTCGTCGTGTCGTTTGACGTTGTGTCTCCAACATGAAAGCAGGTCTCACACACACACACACACACACACCTTGTGTGAGTTTGGATGAAGTGTCTTTGATCACAGTGTTTTTTTGTTAAAAGCTGATAAAGAGGCCGAGCTGCAGCGACTGTGACACGTCCCCGTCTTGTTTAAGAGTCATTACACGCTGACGTCTGAGGAACTGATGGAGTGATGGAGTAAAGGGGTGGGGTGGGTGGAGCATGTTCTCTGATCAGATTTCTATCTATTTCATGTCAGAGTGATGAATATGGGCGGGTGGAGAGAGAGAGAGAGAGAGAGAGAGAGAGAGAGAGAGGGAGAGAGAGAGGAGAGAGAGAGAGAGAGAGAGAGAGAGAGAGAGAGAGAGAGAGAGAGAATAAAATAAGTTTCTACTTTTATCAAAAAAAACAACTATTGAATCGTCCGTGCACCAACTGTATGTTTGACATCAGGCGACATCTAGTGGTCATAACAGGAATAAAAGTGATGATAATAATAACAATATGATCAAAGCTGAGGTCAGAGGTCAAAGGTCAGAGGTCATGTTGTATATATATAGTGACTAGTGACTATAATAAGTCAGAACTACATCACAGGACTTTTAAATTTTATAACACAGTGTTTAAGTGAGACAATCACATAAGACTGTAACTGTAGTCGTGACCCTGGGGAGCTCAGGGCCCCGAGGGGCCAGGATCCAGGGGCCATTTGTTCCTCACATACCTGCACACATGGAGTGTGTCCATGTTGTGTAACCTCCTCCCAGCAGAGTGAGGCAACAGCTTCTGTTCTCAATCAGTTATAATGAGCTATTAAGTGGAAATGTGTACACACACACACACACACACACAGTTAGTTTTTTATTTTCTATTTCAAATTTCAATAATTATTTCCGGAGCGAGAGAAAAGACGGACTTCTTATTTTCAGAGAAGAAGAAACTGAAGGAAAGGGCTGATAAGCTCCTGGGACTGTTGTGTGTTGTTCCCTCTCCAGTTATAATAGACACATATAGTGTTATAAATACATGCTGGTGTGTGTGGAGGTGCCTGTTCTCTCTGCAGCTCCTTCCTCCTGTCATTGGGAGTGATTCAGGCTGTGATTGGAGCTCACGCTGCTGCAGACAAAAAACTAGTAAAATAGCTCATTAGCCTCGACTCGCTCTCTAAATGAAACACCTGGCTGTAAATGACTTCATTCATCTGAACTCTCTTTAACTGTGCAGCTGGCAGCCGTTCACCTGCTGCAAAGCACATCTCGGGGGGGGGGGGGGGGTTAGCGGGTGGGGGTCACATCACCAATGTTCACGTCTGTTTAATGTCACAACCACAGAGATTAAAACACATCAGCTCCTTGGGTCACTGCGGTCTCTTATATTTAAATGTGCACAGGCAGATTCTCCTTCGCTGCAGCTGGAAGTGACTCACATGAGTTTTCACTTCCACATTCACCTGTTAAACTTCCTGGTTAAACTTCCTTCCACAGCCTGGTCTCTCCTGATCACTTCCTGATCAGGTGATCAGGTGGACTGAGGGCGGGGCCTCTCTGACTGACAGCTGGGTGAGCCTACACCTGTCTGTGTGACATCACACAGGTTCCCACGCACTGAGTGGCCTTTGCGGCGACGTGGTTGGGCCGTGACATCACCAGACTTCCTGCTCCCTCTGTCCCACAGCAGCAGCTCATCAGAGCCTGATGTTGAGCACAAACTGTTGTTTATTATCTGTGATCTTTGATCGATTATTGGATATGGATTCAGAAACACAGAGCGACCGAACACAGATGAAGAGTTCCCTTCAGCTCTCACAGCTGAGTGAGTTTAAATCCTGTGCTGAAGCTCTGAAGCCTTCGGCTCCTCATTTCATCAAATTAATGCTTTTTTGAATGAAGTGTGAAGCTGATAAAACACAGCAGTGAATATAATCTGAGCCTTTTCACTGAGCCTCTGAAGCAGCCTTGAATTCTCTCTCTTCTCTCTGTCGGTTGTTTTGTGAGGCTGTTTCTCTATTTAAGTTTCACATTGAACAGAGCTGCAGGTCAGAGCCTGAACGCCTCCTCCAGGTGAACACACACCTCTCTGTGCTCAGAGTGCGTGTGACGCCGTGAAGGACGAGTGGCTGTGACTGATATTGTTTTGTGCAACAACGATGCAAAAAGGATTTAATTCAAAATGCAGCAACAAAAAACTCAAACTGCAGATTCACAGTCAGGCTTCATGACTTCAGCAGCCTGATAATCATCAATAACATTGATCAGATCAGATTCAGCCTCATTGTCACAAGTACAAAGCAACGCAGATTTCATCGGAGCAGAGGTGCAGCAGCAGCTCATGAAGCCTCTGGTGGCTCCTGCCACTACTTCCACTGTTAGCTGGTCACTAGCTAGAATGCTACCTGCAGCTGAAGACACGGTCCTGGATCTGCTCTGCAGCTCTTCAGGTGCAACACTGCATGAAACCGTTCTAAGCAAAAACAGAGCCAGGGCCAGGACCAGAGCCAGAACCAGAACCAGAACCAGAACCAGAACCAGAACCAGAACCAGAACCAGAACCAGGACCAGGATCAGAGCCAGAACCAGGACCAGAGCCAGAACCAGAACCCTCTCCAGCTGCAGCCCAGATGGTACGGTCCCATCCATCAGCAGGATAAGAAACAGGAAACAGGAAGTGACATAAATGTTGGTCTGTGCTCTTTTTTTCCTCCAATCAAATGTTTTTATGCAAATCAAGTTTAAATGAAGTTGAACCAAACTCCTGGTTCAGCACTAATGTCCTAGTAAAACACACACACACACACACACACACACACACTGAACACAGAGGTGAGTTCAGCCAATTAGAGCCGTCGTGATAACGGAGCTTTTACAGCTCAGAGGCCGAGAAGCTGCAGAGAGTCGCCTCAAAGGAGGAGAGCTCACGTTTAACCTCCTCTGAGGAGATAAGTGCCCCCCCCCCCACCTCCACTGCTGCACCAGTATGTGAAGACATGATGAGTAATTAACGGATTATATTCTAAAGGAAATTCTTAGAGACTGAGAGAGCAGACGGTTCAGACAAATCTGATGATGTGAAGCAGCTTCCAACACGACGCTGTGAGATCTCTACCTGAGGACACGAGGACATGGACCTGAGGACACGAGGACATGGACCTGGACTGAAGTAGTAGTAGTAGTAGTACTTGAATACTAAAATCTTATTTTTAAGTTAATTCATTTTTTCTTCACTTATGAGACAAATATTCTTATTTTGACTCCTTGATGTTTCTTTGAAGCAGAACTTTAATTCTGTGTTTTATTTTGAAAATCCGACTGGCCCAGTGTTTCCCTGGACCATTAAGATGTTTCTGGATCATTTGCATAGCAGAACAACACTGGACTGCTGGAGTTTTAGTCTCAAACTCAGACTAAACTCTTCTGCACTTTTAACCCTGACCTTTATTCTGAAGTTCAGATCATAAATATTCATCAAATGATTCCACTTCATTGAAATATTTACACGTCGACTAAGATTTCTCATCAGTAAAACTTTCTCACTGTCTGAACGAAGATCATGAACTACCTCCATGTTTTGAATTGGAGATCATGTGGAGTAATGGCTGAGCCCCCCCCCCCCCCCCCGATTGATCCACTGAAAAACTCCTGAACAACCAAGTTTTTTTTTTTTATAGAGATGCTGATTAAATTCTGAGCTCGTATCATAAAACAGATCGATGGCTCTTATTTTTTGGAGATTTGAGTCGTGTTGAACAGATGGAGAACGACGCAGCAGCAGAGAAACAACACCACGACTCTTCTCCTCATGGTTGAGCTCTTCATCAGCTCCTGGAGAGCAGGAGCAGAGGGAAGAGAGCTGTCAAAATAAAAGCCTGAAGAAAGCTCCACCCTCCTTCCTGGTTAGAGACCAAAAAGAGAAACGATGGTGATTCTTTTCTTCTGCAGCCAGTTTCTTTCTCCCTCTCTGCCCATCGTGGTCATTTTCATGCTCGGCTGCACTGACAAATATATTATCATAATCAGATTTAGGTTTTAATGAAGATCACAACCAGTGGTTTGAACTTCCTGTTTCCTCTGCCGCCGTGTGACCTCACCCACCAAAATAAAAGCCACCCTGGCAGCACCCTGCAAATTAGCTGCATGTTCAATGAGCGTGCGTTCAATTTGCATATGTGAGCAAACAGGTGTGTAATCAGAGCTAAAGCTGCAGCCTCTGGAGCATCAGGACACGTGGAGCTGTGTGGAGGCGCAGCGAGCACAGAGTGGAGCTGCAGCTCGGTGTGAACGAGCCGAATCGTCTGGACGACAGCATCCATGTTTGGAATCCACGGCAACAAACTGCAGATCTTCACCATGTTCAGTTCGGACGTTTGTGGGTTTTACAGGACAGTGATGAACATTCAATATGGTTCATGTGTCACTGTGGATGCAGCAGATGCTTCCTGCTTCATATCTTTCAAAATAAAATAATTTTATTTCCACAGATTAAAATCTCTGCTTCAAAGTAACGAGACGTTCAGGTGGAGTCACAGGTAGAATATTTGTCTGGTAGGTGAAGTAAAAGTACAACAAACACATTGTTCACTACTGTACTGATGTGTATCTTCTCCATCATCATCAGAATGAAACATCTTTGTTCAGGTTGGGAATCACTGAAGTTTATCTAAACTCAGCTTTAACTTTTGTTGGTTGAGCTAGGCTAACACCCCCCCCCCCCCCCCCCTTTGTTTCCAGTGTTTGTGCTAAGCTAACCGGCTCCTGCTTCATATTCATCCTGTAGATGTGAGAGAGGGATCAAACCTCATCTGACTCAACAAGAAGGTCGATATGGACACAGCACACGGTGAACATCTGAACCTCCATGAGGATTCAACCACAGCCCAGAGACACACAACATGGAGAACATGGTTCCTCACTGACAGAGCAGATGATTGATATCCACGTTCACAAATGAAAACAAACCAAATCTAATCAACATCATGAGGCTTAAATGTAAAAGAAAAGACACACCGGACTCACCTCTGATCCTCTGAGGTGAAGAACTGAAGCTCCAGGAACCAAACAGGAACATGAGGAGACACCAGGGAAACACACTTCCTCTTCCGTCTTCTTCTTCCATCTTCTGACCCTCTAACAAACTTCTTCTGTTTCCTCCATTCACTCCATCATTTCCACTCGTTCCTGTACAAACTCCAATGGTCAGAGACACCTGAACAGGTGAACCCCCAGACTCTGAAAATGGTGGGAAAAGTAGACAAAGACAGGAAGTAAATCAGAAGTGGACACACAGCGTTAGTTATTTCAAAATAAAACAGGAAATATACAAAAGTCCAAACATAAAGGCCAGTACTGCTCCAACAGGTTTAACTTTTAACTTGTCAACTTTAAACCTCCCCTTGAGATGGTTATTATAGGATGTATATATCAAATACAGAGGATGAACATGGTTGTTATAGCAACCACAGTGAAAGAAACCTAGTGGAGTGTGTGTGATGAAACTCAGTTTCCTGTTGGAGTTTGTTTATTATTTGCCGTGTCAGATTCTGTGTGTTCAGTCGTCACGGTGCCGCTCTGTTAGTGTTGCGTTCGCTGAAACACAGAAATCAGACTGTTCAGTTCTGCGTCGTTATCCACACACTCTCACCAAACGTCCGGACCGATCCTGGTCTCATCCCGTTGACTCTGCATCACAGAGGAGGAACTGGTTGATTTATGCAAATGTGAATCTGCAGCTCAGCAGTTTGAGTTCAGAGTCATTAAACACTCACTGTGTGCAGACATCTCTCCATCTCCTCCACTGCAACACACAAAACACACACATTTACATATCACTCATCAGTTGTTATTAATGTCTGACTCTCAGTCTAAATTTAATGAAGTTTGAGCTCTGGCTGCGACACAGAGACAATATTCACATGAACAGGGAGTTTCTCCTCTGGGAGTCAATAATGATTATTTGAGGCGTGTTTGTGTCTTTCCAAAAAAAAAAAAAAGAAAAACAGTGAGAAGCAGCAGGAAGAAACGAACCAAATCAAATCTGATCAATCAAAAACTATATTGATTAATGTGACTTTCTTTACCAACTTTTTAATTGAACTGCTACACAAACGCACTCTTGTACATATATTTTTAGCTGGTGACATCACTCTTGATAAACACCTGTATGTGTGTGTGTGTGTGTGTGTGTGTGTGTGTTATACAACATTTCCTCCACCTCACACGCTCCACACAGCTCACACAGCTTCACATGAATCCATGATGAAGGATCCAGCCGTGTTCAGAATGAAATATTCAGATGTTCACCTGCTCCACAGAGCAGAGCTCACTGTGTTCCTCCTCTCTTCATCCAGATGTGGCAGCTGTTTAAGGAGGCTTAAAGATGGCTTCCACTTTCCTGCTTGATACTGTGCAGCTGCAGCGGGTCGTCCTGCCGCCTCACACCTCACACCTCCCTCTAATGAAGGAGCTAATAATCCAGACGATGTGTTCAAGGGTGAGCAGGAGAAAGCAGAGCGTGAAGATGGGACGTTCAAGCCTCCTTCAACAGCTGCTACATCTGGATGCTGAGAGGAGAATCTCTCCATGGCAACCGCAGGAGCACCGTGGCACCAGACCAGACGGAGGTTCAGGCTCTGATAAAAATCTGAGAAGAAGATGGTGAAGGAGGTTCAGCTAACTGGTCTCCATGGAGATGTGGTTTCACTTTAAACAGGAAGTGAACGACATGGATTCAGATGGATTCGAATGAGTCAGAGGTCAGAGGTCGAGCTCAGGTGGAGTCAAACTGGACAAAACACAAAAACAAATGACAAAGTTGTTCAGGAAGAACAAGAAATACAGAGTGAGATATCAGGGGCAGAATTATTATGGTCTGGTGAGCCATCGCCCTGGAGACGAGAGGAAGTCTTAAAGGGATACTTCACCCAAAATCGATAATTCACCAGTTTTCTACTCACCGCCATGTTATCAAAACGCTTTTGGAGTTCCGGGGGGGGGGGGTCTGGCTTTCATATAATGGCGGTGGACGGTGCATGAGGGTGAGCAGAAAATGGGTGAATCATCGATTTTGGGTGAAGTGTCCCTTTAAGGTTTTGTAAATGACCTTCACTGCCAGTAGGTGTCGCTCTGGGTCACTGGGTTCTCCGTGTTCTTAACCCACGCTAACGTCGGCGTGATTTACATTTAATAAAGTCTTAATGCAAATACATTTTAATGCCTCTGTCTTCACTGGTGAAGGATTATTGTCATTATTATTTCAGGATACATTTATGCCAAATGTACAGAGGCCTCTGAGGGCTCTGGATAATATCTGATTCATGCATGAAGCAGCTTATTGTCCTTTAATAAAGACCTGAACACACGTCTTTATGGTGCATTCTGAGAAATAAAACAAACGTGCACTTCATTTGCATTTAATCGTCATTAACTATGGACACTGGTGCAAATTAATAACAATTAGATATTTCATTTATCGACAGCCTGAATGTAAACACATCCATCCTAAAGCCTGAGTGTGTGTTAATGATGTAAACAGAAGGATCCAAACATCTGGGACCGTTTATGCAAAATGTGAGAAAACAGATGAAAATGTTTGTGTGTACAGTTAAAAAGCAGCTCGTGATATCTGTGATGTAATATAATGCATAATGTATGTTATATATGTTAAACTAATCGTCCTGTGCAGCTTCGCTCTGTCGTATTGATCTTTGATAAAGTCGAAGCAGCGCTCACTTTAACTTGAGGACGACAGCGATGATGAATTTTCTCCACTTCACTTCCTCCATCGCTCGTTTTCATCAGCAACAACGACAAAGAAACGTTTGTCCTCAAATCTCATTTGTGAACATGTCAGACATTTAATTGTGTCTCTGTAACGAAGACGTTTCCTCTGCTTCTCTTTTCTTTTATTAGAGAATTAAAGATGTGAAATGGAAAATCAAATATTTTCGTTCAAATCAAAAACACATTTAGAGTTTTTACAATAACACAAAGAAACAACAGAATCTCAGACACATTATTTACTGTTTTTATCACTGATCCTTCTGTTTGAACACAACAGAAGCGGCTTCCTATGGAAAGAACTATTTAATTAGATGTAAGAGCCCTCGCTGCATAAATCTGCATATTAATGAGGAAGAGCAGATCCTGAATAAACGACTTATTACTAACGAACTGCCACAGTATTTCTCGTTCTCTTACTGTGTTTGCATCCATATCAATTATCATGTTTTTAAATTCTACATTAGTATTCAGCTCATGACAAAAGCCGAGTGCTGATAAATAAATATTGCTTCTTAATTGAATCAACAGCTTCATTAGAGCAGTCAGTGTGGTGGACAGCTGGAGCGCATCCTGTCAGCAGCTCCTCTGGTTCATTTTCTGTATTTTGTTTATCTGTTCGCTCCCATAGCGACGACCAGAGACACAGAAACCAGAAACCAGAGCAAACAGGAGCTGAGAGAAGAAGAAGAAGAAGAAGAAGAAGAAGAAGAAGAAGAAGAAGAAGAGGAAGAAGAAGAAGAAGGAAGAGAAGAAGAAGAAGAAGAAGAAGAAGAGGAAGAAGAGGAAGAAGAAGAAGAAGAAGAGGAGGAAGAGGAAGAGGTGTCTCTGTGAAAGGTTTTGTGTGAAACGTCATCCTGATCTTTCAGCAGCTCTGAGCAGCTTCAAGTGCATCATGTTCAAAATCCACCTTCCACGTTTTTTGTTTTGTTTTTTTGCTGTGACGGATAAAAAGTGATGAACCAAAGAAAAAAAACCCAAAAAATGTGAGATTTTTCTGATTCTGGCACTGAAATGTTTCTACTCTTGTGCAAAAACTATGGAAGCCCTGAAGGAGAGAAGAAAAATGACTCACCTCTCCAGCCCCAAAACTGCTCTCTGTAAAACAAACAGACAAAGAGACATAAGAATAAGATTTAAAGTCAAAGCATCCACGAGCTGCTATAATGTCCTTTAACTTGACAGCAGAAACCAACATGTTTGCAGCATGTTCAGCCTCTGCAGCTAATTTCCTCCTTCAGTTGTTTATACTGGAGTCCGGCCACAGGTCGCAGGAAACATCAGAGCTGATGAAGGTCCGAGTCTTTGTTTCAATTTATGTTGTAACTGGTGAGGAGAAAGTCGTGAATACGTGTAAACGTCTTCAGTTGAGGATAAAATGGAGCTGATGGGAATCAGCTGATAAATAATAAAAACCTTTACACCCCTCTCCTCCTCCTCCTCCTCCTCTTCCTCCGGTTAAACACGATCTCAGATCTCGGCTGGTTTCTGGAAAGCCTCTTGAATACCAAGCATCTCTTTGGCACAGCAGCCTTGTGTGACCTCCGGGCTCCCATCGATCATCAAATGGTCCCACGGAGCGGCCGACCACAGGTTGACACTGCTGAGCCGGAATAATAAATCAGCGACAGGCTCAGTCAGATGGAGAGACCTGGAGAAATGGGCCGTGATGAGGACGGCGGAGGCGTTTGAGACCTGTGGTCGAACTGGAAGGAGCTAAATGGCTGAAACACCAGGGAGCAGGAGCTGCTCTGTGGAAGGCCTCGGCCTCTCTAATGTAGACTCTGGGTTTTGTCCCACTTATTCTAAAAAGGGCTGAATTTTACATGTTTTTATATATAAACTCTGCGACGATGACAGGTAATGGATGATTCATGAGCGGATTTGAAGAGTAAAAGGGGAGCAGGCTGATGAATGAAGATGATCCGATGATGAACTGACTGCAGGAGCTTCAGACTCTCACTCTGGATTCCTAGAAGAATTATCCTGACGTCGGCCAATCAGGAGGTCAGAAGAAATATGAACTGAAAAAAGAAGAGAGAGAAATTACACATCGATTTTATCAGGTCAACTTCAAAACTTCACATTTCCACCTCACACATCTTTGTCCTGCGCTGACAACGTCTCTGCTGCTCTGACATGTGTCTCCACTGCATTCACACCTCTTTACATTGCATAACAATATTTTTCTATAGATGCATTTACATATATATGACAGTTATTTACATAGATATCGTGTACAGACAGGCAGCGATTGTACCAACACAATGTACTCACTGGTCTTTACATATTGTAAAAAGAGTCTGTGGTTCAACCTGAGAAAAAAATCCTCCTCAAACAGAATGAAAACACTGATGGACTTGAATTTCCACCTCAGTGGAAATTTGTCTTTCTTAGATCAATAAAACAAGAACATACAACATGTGCAACGTACAGCAGAGCCGAGCAGCATTAAGACACACAGAGGTACGTTCAAGAGCAGAGGTGTGTGTCTGCACATCGAGCATCTGTGGATCAATAGAGCTGATCAAATAATGATGATCATGATGATGAACTTTTCATACAAGATGTGATGGTGGTTGATTTTAATAAAACTGACTCTGTTTGATCCAATTAGGTTTAAAGGTGGATTCAAAAAACCTGGACTGTGTCTGAAATCACTCACTGCTCCAATATATAATGAGTTTAACATTTCGTAGTGATGATCAAATGTATAGTGAGCATTATTCTACTTAATATAGTATCCCACAATGCACTGTGAAAAGTGATAACCAGGTATTAAAACCCACTGTGAGACGAAGACGGTTTCTTACAGACACAAATATAAAGTGTAAATATGTGATTAACTAATTACGGTTCATAATTGAAAACATCTGCTCTTTCGTTTCCACGGAAACATTCATGAACCTCTGAAATCAAGGGCAGAGAAAAATAAGATCAACACAAGCAAACAAACAAAGGTGTTTGAAAGAGCAAAACCATAATAAATATATGTAGCACACACTGTACATGTCATTATATGGACTTAAAATATAACATCTGATTATTAGTTTAAATTGCTGTCGTTCACTTTTAGCTGATTTAACAAATATGTCAAAACATGAAGTGAACTGAACGTCTGGATTTGTGTTTGCTCCATTAAAGTGAAGTAACTTCTGTTATCTGATCTCCATGTTGGACCAAATCCTGGTCCTGATCCTGGTCCAGAGCTCAGAACCTCAGACCTGAACAGTTCAACGGGACAAAGACCTGGACTCAGAGAGACTCTGTAAAGTCTGAGAGTCCTGATGAAACCAGTTCAACTCCTCTGAAGAGACGAGAATGTGTCGCCCTCCTCCTCCTCCTCCTCTCCTCCTCCTCCGACCTGACAGAGCTGAGAGGATCTGATCTGATCTGAAGGGAGAAGACAAGAAATCCTCAAATCCAGAGCTCAGGGCTCCAGGAAGCGTTAATCGCTGCCAGAGGTGATTCAACTCAACACTGAGAACAGTGAGTTCCTCTCTGAGTTAAAGTTTCTTTGTCATTGTGAGACATTCAGAGAAAAAAAAAAACCCTCACTGTAAAATGAAACGGTCTGAACGTTTCCTGAAAGCACTGAGTTTAGTTTCCAAAGCAACCGAGCGAAGCACAAAAAGGTCGAGTGTGTGTGTGTGAGCAGCAGGACAAAGTGGAACCACTCACATCCTGTTCATCCACAGGCAGAGAGGACAACGAAGCATCCGGATCCACTGTGGCAAATTTTCTGTGCCAGGTCTCCAGTTATGACTAAACACTATGAGGTCACACAGATGTTGACCTTTGACCTTTGAAAGTCTCAATCAGTTCGTCAATGAGTCCAGGTGAGGTCTGAAGAAATTTCCTCATGGACAAAACTGTGTCTTATGAGGTCACCACCACCCTTGACCTTTGACCTTTGAGCATCGTGTCCAGAAGAACTGTGTGACTGTGGTGGGATCAATAACTGCAGGTTTCCAATACAACCGATCAGAGCTGAGTTCGTCTCAGGTCATTTCTCTGTTTAAATCAAACTCTTCACAGCCTCAGTGTCACCACCGTCTCATTTCCTCTGTTACTCACGACTCATAACGTGACTTCAAGTTTCACGCCGACTCTTCGGCAGCATCACAATCACAGCGTTGTAAAACTGTCGTCCGTCGTCGTCCGTCCCTCGTGCTGCTGCTGCTGCTGTCAGATTTAATCACTTGTGCGGTCTGTGAAGTTTTCCCGGGGCCCGTTGTCCCCCCCCCACCCTCACAGAACGCTCGACAAAGCCCCGACACGTTCCGCTCCTTCCTGGCTGGATGTGAACGAGCTCCAGCGGCTCCTCTCCAACAGACAGACTCTGGGTTATGATCTACAGAGAACTACAGAGGTGGCAGCTCTCGCATTCTCTTTGAAAACTAAATCCTGTCTCCGGCCCTTGACATCAAAAAAGGCAAGAGATCAAGAGGAGGAGGAGGAGGAGGAGGAGGGGGAGGAACAGGAGGAGGAGGGGGGGGGGGGGGGGTTGCTAATTAAAGGCATGGATTATTTATTTGCTTCACGGTGGCATTTTGCTTGTTTGCCAGGCAGCTGCTGTGAGCCGAGCGCTGCCTTAGCTGGCCACTGCCGCACTCTGGCTGTATTGTAGACACATATGGTCTCACACACACACACACACACATTTTCATGCTCACACATGCATCCACTGCCTCACACACACACACACACACACACATACACACACTCAGTGTTTCCCCCAGAATCTCTCTCCTGTCAGGGAGGAGGAGAAGACTTGTGATGGTGGAGCTCACACTGAATGTTAAACACCTACAGCTCAGCAGATTTGTACAGGCAACTACTACAGTGTGTGTGTGTGTGTGTGTGTGTGTGATGTGTTCAATGTGTCTGGAGGTGTGTCTGTAAATAACAACTCCTTCTCATGTGTTGAACTGACGTAAGAAAGAGTCTCTTATTGTCCTGGTGTTGACGACACACTTGGATGTAGGTCGCTTCCCTTTGAGCATCAGATTTAGCTTCATGTGTTTTGTGGTCCAGATGGAATTTAAAGTTCAAAAAGTTTTTAAAAAAGTTAAAAAAAAAAAAAAAAAAACATCTCTGTGAAGTTTTTTTTTGTTTTTTTTTGCTTCTCGCTGATTAAACTCCATCAGATCTGTGTCACATGTGAAGGGACTGAGAAGTGGGGACACCTCCACCTCGGCTGCTGTGGGGCTGCAGCCCAGAAGACTGATGTAACTCTGGTAGATGGGTTAGCGTTAGCATTAGCAGCATGTTGGGACAGAGAAGGTCAGAGCAGCTGAGACGCAGCTGTGTTCCCTCCTTCAGGAGGCAGCGGCAGCCATGGTGCAGGTATAGAGAGACATCTGTCTGCAAAACAGCAACGTATGGTTTGACTGTGCAGACTTGACACACACACACACACACACACACACACACACACCACCTGGCAGGGTGTTTGGCAGAGGCAGTGTGAGGTGGAGTGAGCAGCAGCAGGATCTCACTCTGAGGGACGGATGAATCAGATTAACCCTGTGGGAGGTGAGGACGGAGCTGAGCAGGTAACAGAGAGTCACAGGCTGACTGTCACACTCTGATCTGAGGATGGTGATGATGAT
This sequence comes from Caranx melampygus, assembly GCA_019059645.1. Taxonomy (NCBI): domain Eukaryota; kingdom Metazoa; phylum Chordata; class Actinopteri; order Carangiformes; family Carangidae; genus Caranx; species Caranx melampygus. The sequence goes on along the minus strand of JAFELL010002194.1, from coordinate 4,333 downwards.
GATGATTCCCCTCTTCCTCTTTGTTCATTACCACATGTTATTAGTCTGTGATTGGTCCAGAGATGTGATGGAGTCTCCGCAGGGTCAGAGACGTGGAGCAGCTCTGGTTGGAGCTCACTGATCTTCAGACTCTTGTTGCTTCAGAACTTTCTGATTCACAGGAACCACAGAAGAAGAATCCAGCTTCCTCCTCCTCATGGCGCCTTCACTTCACCACCTGATGGAGCTCACCATGAGGCCTCCATGGACACACTCTCTCCACACACACACACACACACACACACAGGTCACAGAGCTCAGTCCTGCAACATCTGTTTGTCCAGCTGTTGTCAGAGCGACTACACAGGTCAACGGGGTCAGAAACACCATCTCCTCCACCATGGACCCTGACACCTCTGCTCTGTCCTGCACTGTGCATGACAACTAAATCTAATGTGAATATGATTGGCCTTCTTAACAAAGGTGACCCACCCACATCACATAATCTGGGTTAACCCCCCCCCCTCCTTCTCTGGTGTTGTTTAACAGCTCCCATCACAGTATAACATACAGCAGACCCCAGGGCGCAGGGACCTCACCTGGACTGAGTCACGGCCCAGGTGAGAGCAGGATCCACCACAGACCCGACCACAGGTGAGCTGCAACAGCCGCTTCAAGACAAAACTGTAAAAACGGTCGAGACAGAAAAGAAGCGACGGGTCCAAAACTGGACGTCACAGACCTTGACCACCAAAACCTGGACGCACAGACCTGGACCATCAAAACCTGGACGTCACAGACCTGGACCACCAAAACTGGACATCACAGACCTGGACCACCAAAACCTGGGTGGGTGGTGTGGGACCCGTTTTCATGTGGATGAAGCACAGCATGATGCAGACAGTCCTCCGTCTCTACAGACTGGAGACACAGGTGGGAGAGACACAGACAAAGCTAGAAACAACATGGCAGGAAGAAAAGTGATTTTCAAAATAAACAAGAAAACTCACCTGAACAGGAAGGAGGACAGGAGAGAGGAAACTACCACTGACTGTCTTTTCTGTCCGTTGTGTGTCTCAAGACTTTGAGCAGTGGTGATGTCCTGCAGGACCGCGGAGCTGAGGCTCACACAGGAAGCAGACAACACACACACAACACACACAGAAGCTGTTGGTTGTGTTGCTGCGCAGGATCTCACTTATGAAGGCGTCCTCTTTGTCCTCTCTGCAGGACTCCTCGTCCCTGGACGGGACAGTTTTTGGTACATTAACCTGGAGCGTGTTGCTTCTATGGGAGAAGAGAGGACATAAACACCTGTCCATAAATAATCTGGCTGAAAACATGGGTTTTCTCTGACTCCAGCCGACAGAAGCTCCAGGATTTGATCCCTGCGGTATTTATCAATTCAGCTCAAAGGTGCTTTGTTGGTGGATCCCTTTACGTAACATGTAAATGTCAGCTCCATGTAGATTTCTATCTAGAGGGAGGGAAAAAGGAAATGGTGGAGACGGAGAGATGTAATTTCAGGAAATGCAGTGTAATGTATCATTATTTGCCGGCCCAGCAGGAGCGGCTGCGGTGAGGCCCTGCATGGAGCCTCCTGCAGCATCCAGACAAACAGCTTTTAACACACTGACAGGTTGGTGTCTTTTGCACTTCAGATCTGATTCTGCATCCTTTTCATTTTTTCAGCTGGGTTTCATTGTGCTGCGTTCGGCCAAAACAGTGTTTCTAAAAGGCCGGAGTAAACTTCACATTCATTTGTCGTTCGCTGAAACATAATCGTTTCCACTTGAGGAAGATTATGTGCTGTACAAGTGTGCACAGCCTGAGCTATAGATCCCAAACCGCTGGCAGTGCTCTATCAGACATATGTGATCAATAATCCACACACAAGAGCCCGGCTCACGTTCGGATGTCAGTCACACTCGGCTCAGGATCAATCTTATCAGGAAGAGGAGCTGCAAACACACCAGCACCTGAGGAAACGGGTCGATGGCTGCGGATGGTGTCACAGTTGGAAACCTCTCTGACATTTTCCTGTAAATATTTCTGTGTATTTATTATTCACCGACTCCTCACCGACTTCCATCCGTCCACTCGGGGTTGCATCATCCGATACGCCCAGTTTAACCGGCTGAGAGCCGAGCGCACTGAAAAATCTCTTCATCAAAGAGTCTGCAAAATGATGCAAAGTGCGACACAAAGCTCTGTCACCTTTATCTATAATTCATGAAGTCGGACGGCGGCCCCCGTCTCCTGACTGCAGCTCCACAGGTGCAGAAAACACTGCACACAATCACAGGTCAATACTGATCAATACCAACATGTCTGCCTGTCATTCACACACAGATCCTTTAAAGGAGCAGCAGTCAGACTGAGAGGGAACAACAGATCTGGTCTGGATCTTTACGTAACAATCTGACCTGCATTGTTATTATTGGATCGTGTCATGTGCACATGAACGTGCGATGAAGACGGTTCATGTTAAAGTGTATAACACAGTTCTGTTGAATATAAACCTACCGTCAGATATAAATCCAGATATAACAGGAGGCAGAACGTCTCTGTGGTTTCACTGCTCCGTCTCTTTTCTCACTCTTTAACTTTCAGACTTTTAATGTGAAAATCTGTGAAGTTGGTCAAACACGAGCTGATGTTAAGTTGTACTAAGAACTCTACAGACTCACAGAGTGCGTTTGGTATAAAGGTTGTCCATTAGCCAATCAGAGATCAGCCCAGGTGCTGGTGTACATCACAGCTCCTCTGACCCCCCCGGTCAGGACACCTGTCAGGTGTTTCCTCTATCAGCCAATCACAGCTCATAACTTGGCATCAGTGTCAAACGGCGCCGACATCAAAGTTTGATGAGCGTTTGATGGATGAAGCTTTGAATCCTCTTCACTCGTTACAGAGTGGACGTTCACACCTCGGCTCTCAGTTCACAGCTAAACAGCTTTTTCCCTCTTCAGCTCGCAGCACCTGCCAGGTGTCACACCTGCAAGGTGACACCGCGCACCGCCTCACCTCCGTCTGGATCGGAGCAGTGATCACATATTCATGTTAAAGGAGCTGACAGCATTTTCCCTCCTGAAAGAAGAAGCTCTGTCACCCTCTACGCCGACTCGTCAATGTGACATCACTGACTTAATTATTTCAACTCTCTCTCTCCTTGTGTCTCCCTCGCTCGCCCCTCACTTGTGTCTCTCTCTCTCAGCCTCACCTCGTCTATAGATCAACCTTGCCAAATCCCTCGTTCTCCCACCCATATCACTTTTGCTGGTGAATCAATTAACTGAATTACTTTTATGAAACCGCACCACTAGAAGTGATGAGGGCTCTCCGCAGCCAACCACTTAACATTTTTAATCTTGCAGGGATTCCGTATGGATCAAGCCGTCGCAGTCAGAAGTGGTAGAGAAACCAGACGCCCGGATTTTTTAATTAGAGGCCGGAGCCAAAAGCCATGTCAGCTGGGCCACTTATCAACATTAGTCAGCAATAGTGAACAAGGGTGGAGGGCAGAGAACGCACGACCGTACGGGTCAGTGAAGCACGGCCAGACAAAGATGCATTAGCATTTCAGGTCAGAGGTTTACAGGAAACAGACACAGACTTTAAAGAAGGATTTCACTGATGTGTTCATGATCAGCAGCTTCCAAGATGCTGAGACAGAAAGCAGCTGTTATTCAGTCGGAGTGAAGGTTTCTGCTCCTGTGAGGTTCAGACTCTGAATCTGAAAAAAGGTTCCTACAGTCGTATCATAACTCTGCGCGTCTGTTACGTTTCACATTTTAACGCTCTTTAAAGCCTTGGAAACCTCCATATCAGACGTCTCTTCTTGTTTTGAGTTGATCTTTGTATCTGTGTCTTTTCATTTAGAGGTGACACTGACCTTGACCTCAGTTCATCCTCGAGGTAACTGGACATTGGTGGCAGATGCAGCAAAATTCCTCAACGCACAGACAACCTAAAAACACACACACACAGACACACCCACTAGACAAAAATAGAGAATTCAGACCATGGATTCCTCTTAGTCCATATTTCATGAACCCCCCCCCCCCCAGTTTGAGCACCCGCAGCAGGACGACATGATGGTTGTGAGAACATGACGGACTTCACTTTACCCCGGTGACTGCACACCTCCACATCTCAAGCCAAAAGAGCGTCTTTGAAGCGAGACAGAGCGACGGGTTCACAGCATCAACGTGAGGCCAAAAATCTAAAAAAAGAGGGAGCGAGTGGGAGCCGGCGCTTTTATCTGCCCACCGTCGGCCTCCTGATAAGATTCTGACACGTCCGGAGCATCCACAACTCTCACAGCTCAGGCTGTTTGCAGACAAAAGGTTTC
>JAFELL010002193.1:0-18497 GCA_019059645.1 Caranx melampygus | reverse complement strand
GTGAAAATGTTCAATGAAGATTTCAGAGGTCAGAGGTCACCGCAGCATGACGGTCATATCTGAAGATCATATCCTCGAGAGAATCACTCATAATCAGGCAATGACGTTTCAGATTTCAGGGGTCAAGGTCAAATGTCAGAGCCAGTGTGACCTCATAAAACATTGACCGTATGAAATAGTGTCTCGTAATTCAGTACCATGGCAATACACTGTGGTAGTGTTTCCTGTCGTGACACGTAGTGATGTCATAGTGATGTCATAGTAATAGTGAGCTGGGCGGTTATTATCTGCTCAGCTGATGAAGAAGCTTCAGGAAAACTGGTCTGTGTTTAGATGTAAACAACTTGTTGTTGTTGTTGTTTAGAAAGTGTGTGTGTTGGTCTGTCAAGAGGATTCACTTTACACGCTGCTTGTGCACCGTGTGACAGTATGTGTGTGTATGTTGTGTGTGTCCTGCTGCCGTCTCGTCTCCGTGCGACAATGTGCTCAGCTCATTATGTTCGATCATGTAGGCCGTCGTTTGTTCAAACGTCTGTCACATTAAACATTAGACTGAGTTTAAAATCATTTATTTCACTGCTGCAGAACAAACTACACACACACACACACACACACACATGACCACACACATGAACACACACACTTTAAACACAGTTTCTGAGATTTCATGTCAGTAAAATCCTCCTCAGGATTTATTGCTGCACCATAGCAAGACTGCGCAACTAAACCTGCACCGACACATCTGGCCAGCTGGGGACAGAGTGTGTGTCCAGGTGAAGGTGTTGAGTGTGTTGTGTGCGTGTGTGTGTGTGTGACCCTGCCCTGGAAGTGTCGGAACATTCTCAGAACAAACGGGGGTTACAGCGAGTAAACAGGGGAACAGGAGTGTGTGTTGCTTGTTTGTGTGTGTGTGTGTGTGTGTGTGTGTGTGTGTGTGTGTGTGTGGTGTTGCTGCTGCTCGCTAAACTGACACATTTTCAATCACATGGTTTATTCCGGGGAAATTGTCGAAAAAGAGGGAAAAGGCAGATTTCTGCGGCTCTGTGGGCCACAATAGGACAAGCCAGGATTAGTTTTTCACTTTGTGCGTGTGTGTGCGAGTGCACCAGTGTTGTGTGTGTGTGTGTGTGTGTGTGTGTATTCTCAGACAATGCCCTGGTAGCCAATTTTGTAATATATGTCCCCTTGAAAATGGCCCAGATCTCCCCTTCGCTGTCTGCAATTTAGCTCTGCCGGCGCCCGGCAATACCCATTGTACTGCCTCCCACCACTGCCATTTGGGCCTGATGGAGTGTGTGTGTGGTGTGTGTGTGTTTGTGTGTGTGTTTGTTTACTTGCTTATGTGGATCTCAGCGTGCATTTACCCATGAGTCTGTCTTTGTGTGTGTGTGCACGCGTGCGTGTGTGTGTGTCGTCGTGCGCGAGCCAGCGACTGTTTATTCTCAGGTTATTGAATTTCTGTTTGTGAGCCAGAGTGTGCATGAGTGATTATGCAAGTGTGTTGTGTGTGTGTGTGTTCCTACAGTTGTAATGTGTGTGTATAGTAGTTGATTTTCTGTGTGTGTGTTTGATGCAGTGCAGTTATTTGTCCACTTTCCAAATGACACCTGAAGGCATCAATCTGGAACTAATGGACACAGACTGTTGAAAGAGAGAGACAAGTGAGGATGGAGGGATGATGGAGGGAAAGACAAAGAGAGAGGATTTAAGGATGATGGAGGAGAAAGAGGGGATTATTTAAGAGGGAAGGTAAGAAGAGTGAATCAGACTAGAAGAGGAGGGAGGTAAGAATGGAAGGAGGGATGAAGGAAGATGTAAGAAAAGGAAAAATACAAGGAAGAGAGGGAAGGAGAGGACGACAAGGTGTGGTGGAGGAAGGAAGAGATGGGACAAAGGGAGGGATGATTTATTGATGTGAGGGAGAAGGGAGGAAAAGAGAGGGAGAGTAAAATGTGAAGGGCAAAGGATAAAGAGGGAACAGAGGAGTGAGGGATGGATGAAGAGAGAAGAAAAGCTCAGTTCATTTTTCACAACTCAGAGTTGCGAGGCGTCTTGAACGCAGCATTACATACTGACAGATATAGGCCCCGCCCACTGGATCCCACAGTGACACCACTACAACATGAACCCTGAGCAGCTCAGGTGTGCTGTGTCACCTGGTGTCTCTCTCCTCTGTTGTCTTCAGCTTCTAAACAGGAAGTGACACAAACAATAAACAACAGTAAACACTAGCTCTGTATGTACATGTACATATGTGTTATATGTGTATATATGTACATGTATATGTGTATACATGTACATATATATATATATATATGTGTACAGTGTATAGCTGTTTTTCACCCTGTGTAGTGACCCAGTTCCTTCCTCGTCCTGTTTGACGTCTCACTCGTCTTCGTCCTCTCAGTGAATCCACTTGTTTTGTGCAACGTGAGTTGATGTCGTACAATCAGTGAAGTGCACACACACACCAGACCTGCTCTTCTTCTTCTTCTTCTTCTTCTGCACTCTGTTGTATTGTTTCCTCCTCCTCCTCCTCCTCCTCCTCGATAGTTTTCCCAGTCATGCATCAAGAGATCAAATCTAAAAGTAATACAATCTCTCAGACTTACATCTCACCGCTTTAATTTGAAAACCAACTCTTTCTCTCTCTCTCTCTCTCTCTCTCTCTGTGTCTGTGGGTGAAGTAAGTGATGGCGGCGGCGGCGCTGCCCTCACTTCACCCCCCCTGACAAGAACAATAGCGCCGGCTCGCCTCAGAAACTGTGTTTTACAATAATACTCGTCCACAAGCAAGACCGACAATGTCAGTGGTTTTATGGCGCTACACAGTGCAGCTAATGTTCTCCTGCAAGCCAGCGCCGCTTCACTGCCTCACCCACCCCCCCCCACCCCACTCCCCCACTCTCTCTCTCTCCTCCTCCTCCTCCTGTCTCTCCCGGTGTGTCTCGCCCTCTTTCCGCCTCCTATTTCTTTCTCTCTTTTTTTTCTTCCTTGTAGCTCTCCCTCTCTCCCTCGCTCCCTCTCTTCGTATGAAAATCCATTCCGGCATGGGTTTTGACAGCCTGTCTTTGGTGGGTGTGTAAAATTCAAATAATTCACTGTGCACAGACAGACAGTCACTTTGGGCTGCTTTGTGTTTTTGTATTTGACTCTGTGTCACTTCGGCTCCTGTCGAGTCCCAGTCGGCGTTTAGCTCTTCAAAAAAAAAAAAAAAAAAAACAGTGTGGGCTGTGTTTATCTGTGTAAACATCAGCTTCGTCTGCAAACTGCACTTTAACACTTGAACCAGTCGACAGTTGAAACCTTTCTTCATGCAGCAGGACCAATCAAAGTGTTCGACATGGAAGCTACTCAATATATACACTCATCTATTACACACAGGCCCCTCCCACTGGGTCCCACCGGTGACATCACTCAGGTGTGATGTGTCACCTCTCTGGTCATCAGCTTCTAAACAGGAAGTGACAAAATCAGCATATTGATATTGATATTGTATTAATCGAAGCTTCCTCCTCTCAGATTAAACTCTGTGTGTGTTTTAGTTTCCGCTGCTCTCAGGTTTTGTTTATTTCACTTCCTGTTTGTCCTGCTGTGATGGAGACGTCAGCGTTTCCAGACTCAAACCTCTGGAGTTTGTTGGTCGTTCGTTTTTTTCCTCTGTTGCGTCCTGTCACACCAGACGGGTGAAGGTTCTCAGTGTTTTACATCGCAGCAGCTCAAGCTGGTGTGTTTTGGAGACTTTAAAATAAAGTTCTGTGAGTTTGAACGATGTGGAGTTGATAACGACGTGCTGTGAGAATAAAGATCAGGACGTTGTCATCAGAGTCTCTGAAGCTCCACCCCTTTGTCCACTGAGCTGAAGATGCCCGACTGTTGATCAGACTGTTTTATTAACTCCTGTTCCTCTAAATGTATTTTGCACTGGTTTGTCTTTTGTTCTTTAAACAGATGTAGTTTGTCTTCTCCATGTTTCCTCCTCTTTCCTCCTCCTCCTTCTTCTTCTTCTTCTTCTTCTTCTTCTTCTCCTGCTCGTCGCCTCTTGTGAGCTGTCGTTTCACGTTTTCTCTTGTGTGTGTTTCACAGTGACCCCTACTGGGAGCGGCCGGCTAATGCAGGCAGCTGCTCCGCCGCCCGGCCCAAGACCCTTCACCTGGCCGGCCAGCAGCATACCTCCTCGCCATGGTAACGTTTGTGTGCGCTCCTTGGGAGCAGCAGTAGTAGTAGTAGTAGTAGTTGTAGTAGTAGTACTGTGTGTGTGTGTGTGTGTGTTTTGTTGGAAACGAGCAGTGTGACGACCTTGTGTTTGTTTCTACTCATCTACAGTCCAAACTAAGTTTTCTTTGATCTATTTAACGAGGGATGTTGACAGCATTTATCTTAGCCTAGGATTATCTTAACTTAGCCTAGCTTGTCTTATATTATCATCACTTAACCTAGCCTACTTTCTCTTAGCTCAGTTTAGCCTTAACATATCTTAACATAGCTTAACTGCCTACTTTATCATAGCTTCACTTAGCCTAGCTTCTCATAGCTTCACTTAACTTAACTTAGCTTAGCTTAGCTTATCTGTCAGTGAAATAGAGAGGAAAGTCGTCATCAGCACATGTAGCATAAATTCTACAAGTTACACAAAACACCCACAAATTAAGATTACTGTTAATCCGCCTGAGTTAAGGTTCCCTTAACTTCAAAGTGTTTGCAGTCAGTGAAATATTCACCTGAGTATTTCGGGATTGATACTGTTCCCACCGTTCAGTGTAATTACATGATAATTATAAAACTGAAGCTTTACACTGGTTTGTTGTCAGATGTGACGATGTAAATCCTGTGTGTGTGTGTGTGTGTGTTGTCTAGATTGCAGCTTGTAAATCGCTGCTGTAAAGTTGAGTCATTCCTCTTCAATCCGTCACCACACACACACACACACACACACACACACACACATACCCCCTGCTGCTTTCTCTCCTCAGACGTCTTTGTCAGCGAACAGAGGGAAGAGATTTGACACCAGGAAGTGAAGTGAGGCTAGATGTTGTAGTGTGTGTGTGTGTGTGTGTGTGTGTGTGTGTGTGTTTGGTGGATTATAAAGGAGGGATTTGTGTCGGAGTCGGGCTGAGAGCTGAAAGGAGACGGCAGTTAATAGCTCATTATTTGACAGGCTTAACACCATGTAGGTCTGTATGTAAGACACACACACACACACACACACACACACACACACACACACACACAGCCTTAGATCGACAGTTTGTAGTTTTGTAGTTTATTAGATCCAGTTAAAAGCTTCAGGTCATGTGATGTGTCCAGAAACAAAGATGGCCTCCAAGCTGCTGATCTGATCATTAATGTCTGAGTCATGAATTTTATTTAAATCGTAGACACCTGCCAGCCAATCAGAGGCCGCCGTTTGAATTGAATGCAGGGAGCTGTGCTTTTTGTCTCTAAGGGTGTGTGTGTGTGTGTGTGTGTGCATCAGTACATGTCTCTCTTACTTTGGTCAGGTGTGTTTCTGATGTTCTGGTAAAATTGAGATAAATGGTGAGGAGCCGGGGGCCACAGAGGCCCCTGATATACACTCCACCTGTCCACTCTGCTTACAGCACAGTGTGTGTGTGTGTGTGTGTGTGTGTACCACCCTGCATGCATCTGAGGCTCCTATTACAGTATGTGTGTGTTTACTTTAATTATGTGTCTGTGTGTTTCTGTGGATTTACATGCACTTCTATGGCCAAGCAGGATTACCTGTGTGTGTGTGTGTGTGTCTGTAGCAGTTGGTGTGTGTTTATAGTGTGTGTGTGTGTGTGTGTGTGTGTGTGTGTGTGCGTGTGCGTGTGTGCGTGTAAGCAGAATGGTTGTAAACTAAAAGAGACAGATGTACCGGGGAGAGGCTGCCGAATGCAGCTCTGTTCACTTTTCCTCTCTCTAGCACACACACACACACACACACACACACACACCACACACACACACACTGCTGTTATTGAAGTGGAACCTAAGTGAGGCTGGAGAGAGAATAAATGTTTGGTGTGAGACGATGGAAAACGAGGAGAAGTGGTGGAATAGAAACAGACGAGTTTGTTGTGTTGTCTGTTAGACAGCTAACCTAAACCTGACTTCAACCTCCTGCAGCCCTCACCTTCATCTGACAGGGTTCACCTAAAGGCTCCTGGTCACTGTTCAAGTCCTGGTCCCGATCCCGATTCTGGTCCGGGTCCCGATCCCGATTCCGGTTCCGGTTCGGGTTTCGGTACCGGGCCCGGCTCAGGTGCCGGTTCCGGTTCCGGTTCGGGTTCCGGTACCGGGCCCGGTTCGGGTCCCGGTTCGGTTTCGGGTTCCGGTACCGGGCCCGGTTCTGGTTCCGGTATCGGTTCGGGTTCCGGTACCGGACCCGGTTCGGGTCCCGGTTCCGGTTCGGGTTCTGGCACCGGGCCCGGTTCTGGTTCCGGTACTGGTTCGGGTTCCGGTACCGGGCCCGGTTCGGGTTCGGATCCCGGTTCGGGTTCCGGTACCGGTTCAGGTTCGGGTTCTGAACAGCTGACCTTGTTCAAGTCAGTCAGGTTCAGGGCCTGAGAGTCAGAAGTGAATTGGGCCCTTGTCCCTGACCTGGTCCGTCACGTTAATGGCTGAGTTCCAGTCCGGTCTCTTACAGACTATAGACTGTATATGACTCAGGCTCGTTCACGTGAAGTGTGTGAGTGTCCAGTTGTCAGATCGTTCTGTCAGTTTATGTCCTGGTCCTGGTCCTGGTCCTGGTCCTGTCTCATTCCTATCACAGCATCTGGACCCTTTCAGGCTCTCACATTCGTTCATCTAACCCTAACCTAAACCGAAGTTAAACCTTGCATAGAAATAACAAATCTAAACCATAACCAAAAACCTAACATTACCACCAACCTAAACCTAAACTAAACCTGAACTTAAACATAACCCAAATCTAGTTCAGTGCTTAATTAACTTAACCTAAAGCAAACTGAACCCTCACCTGACAGAAGTGTATAACCCTGATCTCATTTTAAACTAACCCAACTTAAAACTTAACTTAACCTAAACTTAACTTAAACCTAACAAATCTAAAGATAACCTAAACCTAAGCTGACTTGAACCTGACTTGAACCTGATGTGAACCTGACGTGAACCTGACGTGAACCTGACGTGAGTTTGACGACCTGTAGCAGGAGGATGGAGGGAGGAGGAATGATAAAGAGATATAAGGAGAGGTGGGTGGATGTAGCAGGTGTTCAGTTCTGTCCTTCCTCCTCTTCTTCTCTGTCTTTATCTCTCTGCCCCTCCCTTTTTTCTCTCTCTCCTCCTCCTGTTGTGCCCCTCCCTCTGTCTCTTCCTCACTTTCTTTTCTTTTCAAGTACTCCATTCTTTTATTTCCTCTCCTCCCTCTATCCTTTTTCCCTTCCTTTTCCTCCCCCTTTCTTTCTTTCTTTCTTTCTTTTCTTTCTTTCTTTCTTTTTTTCTTTGTCCATTTCCTTTTTCATTTATCTTCCCTTGCTTTTTATTTCCTCCCTCCATCCCGGCCTTTTGCCTCCACCTTTCTTTCTTCTCTTCATCTTTACATACTGATCTTTAATCTTCTCTCCCCTCTTTTACTCTTCTTTTACTTCTGTTGTTTCCTCTCTTTCTTCCTTGTTTTTTTCAGATCTACCATCCTTTTCTCTTTCATCCCATTTTTCTTCTCTTCTTCCATTTGTCCTTCCCTCCTTCTTTCTAAAATCCTCCATCTCTTTCTTTTTTCCTCCTCGTCTTCCTTTGTCCTTCTTTCTTTGTTTCCTTTCCTTCCTTCCTTCCTTCCTTCATCTGTCACACTCACCTTCATACTGGTTTGATGATAGAGGTGTGATGAGTCCCGTCCCCCCCCCCCTCCCCCCATGTCGCTGTTGACTCTGTTGTGTCGTTGACTTTGTTCAACTTTCTCTCTTTGATGCCACTCCTTCTCTCACCTTGCCTTTTCTCTTCTAACCTACTTTCTCCTCCATTTTTCTTCCCACTCCCTCTTTCTTTAAAAAACAACATACATTCTCCTTCCCTCTGTCTCTGTCTTTTTATTTTGAAAAGAAGAGAAAAGAAAAACAGAAGCTCCCGAATTCAATAATTTAACCTTTTCTCTTATTTTTGTCTTTTTTTTTTCTATATTTTATCGTCAACCTGTGTCTTTGTCTGGCAGGAAACATGTTAATAATGATTGTATAGATTTAGACAGAGAGACTGTGTGTGTGTGTGTGTGTGTGTGTGTGTGTGTGTAGTACAGGTCTTTTGAAGTCAGGATGTGATGTGTGTAGTCCAGCAGCATTGATCTGAAGCCCGTCTGTCTGATTGCCACTGAAATCTTCTGTCAGCGTTGATGATGTTTATTTGAAACGAATCAAACTCGACCAGTTTTAGTTAATTTCACCTGAAACTTTTTTTTTTTTTTTGGTTATTGTCAAGAAAAATCAAAGGAGGAAACGCTGGACATTCAGAAACCGTGGCTGCAGCTCCACCTCTGGACGCCATGTTGGCTCCGCCTCTCAGCGTTTGATCCGTTGTGTTTAGTTGTGGAAACTTTCTGTTTTATTTAGATTTAAAGAAGTCGATTCACTGATCTCACATATTGTTGTAAAGACCTCAGAGACGGGTTTGGTTCCATCCACAGACTGTAAATCAGTGGTTGAGGGTAAAAAAAAAAAAAAAATCATCTCAGTTCTGTCAAAGGTCAAAGGTCAGACACAGGAGCAGAGAGCGTTTCCTGAACTAACCACAGAGGACTGATTCATGGTTTTAGAAAGTTAGACACTAAAAAACAACAGAGCAGTTACATGGAATAACAATCATGTAAGTGGAGGAAATAAAGACGTGATCTGATGAGATGAAAAACAACGGCAGAAGAGAAGAAGAAGAAGAAGAAGAGACCTGCTCTGATCCAGTTTGACGAGTAACATCTCTCTGAGCGTCTTTTGACTGACACCAACCTGCGACACCAGCGCATTTACCAGAGAGAGTCAAACCACCAGACATGATCCACATGAAGACATAAACTCTCCATTTGGCCTCTTTTAGATTCCTGAACACACACACACACACACACACACACACACACACACACACACACACAGGAGCCTGTCAGTGAACGCCACATCAGCCTTCATAGCTGTAAAACCCCTCGTCTCCTCAGCAGCACTCGTTACCTCGTCTCTGACACATGATGCACCTGAGAGACGACCTGCTGAAGACCACGTCTTTATTATGTGTGTGTGTGTGTGTGTGTGTGTGTGTGTGTGCATGTGTGTGTGCGTGTGAGAAACAAGTGTTCGATAGCAGCCGTAAACTGCAGCTTGGCTCTGATAACAACTCCTCCTCTCCTCGTCCAACCGTCCTCATAACTGCAAATCCCTCACCTCGTTGGACAGTTACCCACCTGTGGCGCCCGCACACACACACACACACACACACATGCACACACACACACTTCTCTTATTCACACAACATATATTTACTTTCCTTATTCCCGGGTTTTGTTTACAGTGAAAAGATTTGACTTTCACCCTGTCTTCACCTGCCTCAGCTGCTCACTGTTGCCCGCGGCGTTTTCCTGGGCTCGTTACTGCGGCGAGGCCCCACTCCCCCCACCCCCCAACACCACCACCTCCCACCCCGGAGGAAAACCTAGCGCCGCAGCAGAGACGTCGCCGTGCACATGAAATAAAGAAAGCTGCTGCTGCTCGGCTCCATTACGGCGCCTATAGATGTGTCTCATATGTTTTTAACAGGAGGTGTGAAGCCTGTTGTGTCGTTGTGTTGTTGTGTCGTTGTGTTGTTGGAGGATGCATGAGGGATGCGGACTCTCAGGACTTTTTACTCCTCTCACTTTGATTCTTGCTCTGCTGCTTGAAGGGAGAATGGATGTTGAACGCAGCTTAGCTCAGGCTGTTGCGCGCTGCTCCAGTTCGACACCATCAGTGAGGTTTGTGTTGTTAACTCTCATCCTGACGGACTGTTTGTCTCATTTTAAATTCTGCTGCAGGTGGAAATCTGGATCCTGATAAACTGTAGCTGATCCGAGAAGTCCTTTCACCCGATCCTGCATAAACATGTGCAGTTCACTCGTATGCTTTACAAATGTGTTGACGCCTTGCTGCTGCTGCAGCTGCTGCGGCTGCGGCTGCTGCTGCTGCTGTTTGAGTCACTTTGATAGGACTTTGGCTTCTGTCTTTTGTGATGAGACGGCTCAGGGCTAACAGGTTAGCATGCTAACCTCAGCTACGAAGCTGTACAGCGATGGATGGACTTTGCTGCTGGATGTAGTTTCATGCAGAAATGAACTTGTGTATTTTGATAAGAACATGGTGAAGCACACACACACACACACACACACACAACACACACACTCTCATATATCTTCTCAAAGACAAACTCACTCCTGCTGCTGCCTTTTTTAAATCACCATTAAAATAAAATAACTAACTTCAAACACATGAAAGCTATTATTTCATCCCATTAAAGGACTGTGTGTGTGTGTGTATAAGTGTGTGTGAGGATAAAAATCTTTTTAATAATTCAGCCTGTTTGTCGAGGAATGGTAGATTTTCAATTAGAGTAAATATATTGTAAAAACATGAAGGAAAAAAGTGAAAATCTGGTGAGAGAGGGGGGGGGGGGGGGGGGTGAGAGAGCCTACAGACAGAGCTCAACCACTGCCTCTGATATACGCCTTATTAATTACATTTACTCTGTCCAGAGAGAGGAGAGGAGAGGGAGAGAGAGAGAGAGAGAGAGAGAGAGAGAATCTGTAATTCGGTGTTTTTGAAGAAGAAGAAAAAAAAAAGATCAAAGGCAAATTAAGTTGAGCAGGTCCGTGTAATGTGTGATTTAGAAGCCCCGAGCATTTACAGCTCTGAGTACAGCAATGAAGCTGCTGCTCAACGTGTGTGTGAGAGTGTGTGTGTGTGTGGGGGGGTGGAGGGGGGTTCACTCTCCTTCACTTGCCATTAGTTCATGTGTGTGTTCGAATTTGCATTTTAACACACACACACACCCCCGTGGGTTTAAACAGGGTGGAAGTGTGTTTATGTGAATAAACAATGTTTAGTCTCACTGAGTTTAGGTGTGTGTGTGTGTGTGTGTGTGTGGTGTGTGTGTGGTGCTTGATTACAGTTGTAACTTATCTTTAATTCAGCAGTGTCTGTATTTTATCTCATCATGTCTTTATCCAATAAAAACCAAACTATGTTGATCAGATGGAGCTTCATGTTGGTGTCCACAGAGGAAGAGCATGAGCTGCTGACCAGCTGACAGCTCCAGGTAGTGACCGGAGTCATGGCTGTGATTCCAGGTAGTGGCTGGAGTCAGGCCTGTGATTCCAGGTAGTGGCCGGAGTCAGGCCTGTGATTCCAGGTAGTGACTGGAGTCATGGCTGCGATTCCAGGTAGTGGCCGGAGTCTGGCCTGTGATTCCAGGTAGTGACCGGAGTCAGGCCTGTGATTCCAGGTAGTGGCCGGAGTCATGGCTGTGATTCCAGGTAGTGGCCGGAGTCTGGCCTGTGATTCCAGGTAGTGGCCGGAGTCATGGCTGTGATTCCAGGTAGTGGCCGGAGTCAGGCCTGTGATTCCAGGTAGTGGCCGGAGTCTGGCCTGTGATTCAGGTAGTGACCGAGTCAGGCCTGTGATGGTCGAGCAGCACACGAACAGTTCAGTTATTGGAGTCAGTGTGTTGTTTGTTTTGACTGTGATGTCACAGGTCAGTGTCAGTAAACAAACAAACAAAACAACAACAGACACTGGACGTCTGTGGAATCAACAGCTGAAACTTCTGCTAAAGCTGATACTGATGAAACAGTCGATACAGTAAGTGTGTGTGTGTGTGTGTGTGTGTGTGTGATCCAGCTGTTGGCTGCTGCACACTCTGATTGACAGGCAGCAGCAGTCGCTGTTATTCATGAGCGTCTTTGCTTCACATTTCAGCCATAATTAATAAACTCACACACGCCTGTGAGGTGAGTGTGAAATATTAACAAGATCACACACACACACACACACACACACAGAGTACAGTGGAGGTGAAGGCTGCTATGAGACCTAGAGGAAGAATCACAGGTAACTCAGACAATTATCTTAAAGAGTAAATCAATTAAATATGAATAAATTTGACAAAGTTTAAGTGTGTGTGTGTGTGTGTGTGTGTGTGTGTGTGTGGTGGGGGGGGGGGTTATACATGTAGCACACACAGCAGTACTCAGACTGCATGAACTGCTTTTATTGTTTACTCTGTCTCACACACACACACACACACACACACACCTTCCTCTCTGTTGTTGATCCATTGTGATAGACAGGCCAGATGTGTGAGTGTTTGTCTTTCCTGCACCTGCATACATTTGTGTGTGTGTGTGTGTGTGTGAGTGTGTGTGACAGCCAGTCACCTTGCAGGTCTGCAGCTCACGGCTGCATGAATAAACATGACTGCCTGTCCATATCCACTGCACTCAGCACTCAGCTCCACTGCTCTCTGTTCTGTTCTATTCTATTCTATTCTATTCTATTCTATTCTGTTCTATTCTGTTCTATTCTGTTCTGTTCTAAGTTTCACACTTAGATACGAGTGATTAGAGCGTGAGGTTTTCAGTCCTGGTTCCTACTCTTGTTATTCTCCCTAAATGATTCTGACTCTAAATCAAAAATGTTTCACTTGTTCACTTGTTGAATGTAGAGACAAATCAGATGATGAGACATTTTATTATTAGTGTCCAGGCTGGCCGAGGTGCAGAGGCTCCGAGAGGCTCCGAGAGGCTCCAGATGTGGTGTCGGATAGAAAGTGCTTCATCAGGAGCTCATACTTCAGCAGGACACAGACATTTGATCTGTAAACGTACAGTGAGTTTAACAGTTTTGTCCTGAGTGAGAATTTGAGACAAAAGAAGGGAAAGAGAAGAAGAAGAAGAGACAGACCACAGATGTCCACCTGTCTCAGGTTAGGACTGAGAGACAGACAGGAGGATGGACAGCAGGCTGTGAGACTGCCAGAGGAGCTGCTGGGCTGATTTAAATGCTGCCTCTGGTTGACCTGTGGGCCGACAGACAGACAGACAGGTGGACAGACAGAGGAGCTGAGGTCATCATCCAGCTGTGGACAGACAGGTGGACAGACAGAGGAGCTGAGGTCATCATCCAGCCTGTGTCTCAGTCCCAGTTTTGTGACAATTCAACTGTGAAAGTCTGAGATGGTCGTCAGGACTCTATCTGCTCGAGGTGAGGCGGAGGGAGACACGCTGCATTTAGAAACCACTCTCTCTCTCTCTGCTTCCTCTCCCTGTCACTTGTGCCTCGTTCGCCCTATCTCCACTGTGTGATTACCCTCCACCCTCCTCCTCCTCCTCCTCCTCCTTTAGCGGGATCTCAGCCTATTTCTTCCAGTTATGGTCCACTTGCCACATGGAAAAGATTTAGCTTTAGCTGGCAATCCCTCTGTGAGATAGGGCGGGGCAGCGGAGGGATACGGAGGCCGAGCCGAGACAAGATAATAGTTAAAGAGCGACACCGGTCGAGGCATTAATGTCAGAAAATTAGCTGCTGAAAGTCCCGTGTGTTCAGAGCGGCGAGCTAAAGATCGTAGCTCAGATATCTGCTCAGAAGAAAACCCACTGCACCAAAGTACAGTGGAAATCCAGATGTTTTAAAGACACATTATATTATCAGCAGCTGTGGAAACCAGTGGTATCGGCTGAAGTATTAGCTGTAGGTGCAGTAGTACCACAAGTATGAATGGGTACAGCAGTAGTACCAGCAGTAGCAGTATTATATTATAGTATATAGTGTTTGTCCAAAGAGTATGAAAGAAGTAGTGCTGGTGATAGTTTCAGTTGTACTGTTAGCAGTGGTCATGTTAAACAGTGTTAGCATTGTTAGCAGCTTAACAGTATGTTTGCAGTAGTTGAAGTACCACTTCAGTAGCAGCAGTGTTTGCAGTATTAGCATCTCAAGCAGTACCGATCAGTTTGCAGAAGAAGCAGTATTAGTACATTGATCAGTACATACAATAGTAGCAGTGTTAGCAGTATTAGTATCATTAGCAGTACCAGTTTACAGTAGTAGCAGTATTAGATACAGTAGCAGCAGTGTTAGCATCATTAGCAGTACCAGTTTACAGTAGCAGCAGTATTAGCAGGTTTAGCAGTGATACTTAGCAGCAGTAGCCACGGTAGCAGCATGACGATGACCAGCGTCTGTGCTCTCAGTGGTTTTATATGTAGTTTGTCCTCTGGATCCAGTTTATAGGCTTTTTAAGGAGGATTGATCTGCGGTGCTGTTAGCCAAACGCTCCATCATCAGTATTAGCCGCAGCAGCAGCAGCAGCAGCAGCAGCGGTCGTTGTGCTATCCGTGCTCTCCGTTGTTTTGGTTTGGTTTGACATGAAAGCAGTTACAGGGTTTTAAGGTGGATCGATCCTGATCCTGTTAGCAAACAGTGCTCAGCTCTGCTCTCTGTGTGTCTGACTTTTATAGAGTCCTTAATTATCAGCTCCACTGTTTTTACTGTGGTGGCGTGACTGCATTAGCTGGGATTGAAAACCAAACGGGGTGAAATGTATAAAGAGGCGTTTTACTGCCCAGTTAAACAGGCTCTGTGGATAAAAACACAGGCTCGTTGGTGAGCTAATGATTTACACTGTGTTGTTCTCGTTGTTGGTAATTTACTAATTGGCTCAGTGTATAAAATCAAATGGAGAATAAAACCTAATTTGTTTGCTGCTGCTGCTGCTGAAGTGTTCGGCTCCAAGTGTAATTGAATGAAGAAGTTGATTATCCACCTTAGTGTGCAGAGTTGTCTTCAGTCTTTACTTTATTATGATAATTACTTCCTTCCTCGACATTTGGCTTCGAGTGAAACACTTGTGATAACAGGTATGTGATGTTTACCGCTGTATCAACAACAGAGAGGCCCGAGGAACTGAAGAAAACGCCGTGTACACTGATTGTCCGTTTGAAAAAAGAGGAGCGGTCGTCCTTTTAGAGCGTGAGGACCGGATGTCCTGGTTTGTCCGGGATTGTCCAACTTCATAATGAGTCTCCAGCTGTAATAATAATCCTCATGTATGTGTTTACATGACAGAGTCTGAATTGACCCATTATATAAAAACATCAAGCATCTGACTTCAGCACTGTCTGATCTGTATGAGTCCCAGGAAAGTGACATAGCCTCTGATGCTAGCAGCTCCGCCATTATGCTAACAGCTAGCTGTCGTACTGAAGGGGTGGAGCTTCAGGAGGCTGACTCCTCCCTCTCTAATGGTCCATTTCCAGTAGTGCGTCTTGATTCGTTTTTTTTTTGCTTTTCCACCAGGGACAGCAGCTGGTAGCTGGTAGTTTTTTTGGTAACACCTCAAGCCGAGGCTCCAAGCGAGCTGAGCCGATACTAGAACCTGACGTCAACTGACTCTGGCCACTGATTGGCCAAAAAGTGTCGTCACTGAGCCACAGAGCCATGAGCGCGACGTGGATCAGGCGCCATGACGACCCCACCCACATTGAGGAGGAACTATGTACCAAGTACTGAGCTGTAATGGAAAACGACCCAAACCAAGTGGAGTAGAGCTGTAACTGTGTGGTGGAGAAGGGCCGTTAGTCCAGCAGTCATGGTGTGGAGAAGTGCTCACCTGTGGTACATGCACAGGTGCACAGGTCGCACGTGCATGAACCTGGTAGCATTTGGTTTTACACAGGACGTTGCTGTGTGTTTGTCGTGACGCTGACGGGGACCTGAGCAGCCTCAGAGACGTTCAGCCTCTCCATGCTGGGCTCGTTTTCAACATGCAGCTGCAGCAACGAGTTCTAAACCCTCGAAGGTAGAAGAATTTAAAGACTCAGATGTTTACGTCTGCTGGTTGTTGGTGTTTACCCTTCAAACATAACCACTGAAAACGACCCTGAACTAAACTGATGTGTACTTCCTGTGATAATCACAGTGACACAGTGTTTAAATCCTGCTGGTTGTTACTGGAGTGAACAGGTGACGTTTGTGTGACCTTCACCAGACAAACAGAGGAAACATGGAAAACAGTCTCACTTTGTAAAACAAGAAGAAACAGTGAGTCTCAGATACTTGTTGTTGTTGTTGTTGTTGTTGTTGTTGTTGTTGTTGTTGTGGGCTGACGCTCTTCACACTCTGATCTGAGCTCTGAAATATTTTCTTACAGTTTCCTTGTATCTGATGAATCTGCTGCTCTGGTCCAAAGACTGAGAGTGTCTCCTGGGAGCAGATCCACAGTCTTTAATTACAGTTGGAGGACACGTCGAACACACACACACACACACACACACACACACACACACACAGGAACACCTGTTCTGGCGTACTACCTGTAGCTCAAACACACACCCAGACAAACACACACACACACACCGTCTGGTCTAAATTCTTAATCATTGCCGGACAAAAGACAACTCTCTCTCTCTCTCTCTCTCTCTCTCTCTCTCTCTCTCTCTCTCTCTTCTCTCTCTCTCTTCCTTCGTCTCCATCTCTCTCTCTCTCTCTCTCTCTCTCTCTTTGGTTCATTCTTTCTATAGGTCTCTCGCCCGCTCCTATTGTTCCTCCTGTGGCTCTATAAACCTGTCCGACTGACAGGGAACTCCCTCTGGAGAGTCCAGATCACAGATGCTCTGCTGATGGGATGTCCAGTTAGGCACGCATGCACACACACACACACACACACACACACATACACACACATTCATTCTCATTTACGCGTCACATGAGGACACATGCACACACACACAGTTTGACCATCACGTCTTCATTCAAGGACGAGCATCAGACACCAACACACACACACAGATATAGACACACACCTACACACGCACACACAGACACAGACAGGTCCATCTGGCCAGGAGAGGTGGTAATGTGTCTGTAGGTCAGGCAGGAGGCCGGCTCTGTTTGTTGGAAGCTTCAGTGAGTCCGCAGGGTCCTGCCATGATTAAGAACTCAAACTCATACTTGTGCACAAAGTGTGTGTGTGTGTGTGTGAGTAACAGAGAGAGAGAGAGAGAGAGAGAATGAAAGGGAGAGATAATTAAAATGCAAAAGATGTTTCTGCAGCTTCACTCGGAGCCAAACAAAGAAAGAAGTTCTGAGGGAAAGTTCACTAACACACAGTCTGTAACACACAGTCTGTAACACAGTCTGTAACACAGTCTGTAACACACAGTCTGTACACACAGTCTGTTAGACACAGTCTGTAACACAGTCTGTTACACACAGTCTGTTACACAGTCTGTTACACACAGTCTGTAACACAGTCTGTAACACAGTCTGTTACACAGTCTGTAACACAGTCTGTTACACACAGTCTGTTACACACAGTCTGTTACACAGTCTGTTACACACAGTCTGTAACACCAGTCTGTTACACACAGTCTGTAACACAGTCTGTAACACACAGTCTGTAACACACAGTCTGTAACACAGTCTGTAACACACAGTCTGTAACACACAGTCTGTTACACAGTCTGTAAACACAGTCTGTTACACACAGTCTGTAACACACAGTCTGTAACACAGTCTGTAACACACAGTCTGTTCAGGCTGTTGTCCAGCTCCTCCTCTGTCCATGGTGCTGAATCATAAACATTGAACCTATACATGATTGTGTCAGGAAACTAAACACAAAAACTGTTCCTGATGTTTTGTCAACTACTGGTTGTGTCTTATTTTGAAAGGTTGAGAGTCTTTCTGTTTGTAAAATCCAGTTGTTCCAGCTGTTTTCAGTTAGAGCTCCGTCTTTGTCACATCACGGCCCTCATTAGTGCAGCTTGTCCCTGATCGTCCACACTGGGGCCACCCCCTGTGTGGCCCCATGTGTGACCTGATTTGGGGGGGGGGGGGTCCCTCCCCTGTGAGTGTGTGGAGCCTTCCCATCATGCTCGGCTCTGACTCCTCTCAGTCTGTGGTGTCGGCTCCATTGTGAGTGTGAAAAGCTAAAAGCTGTTGAAGTTAATTGCACCAACAAAAGCACAAGGAGCGTTATGCAAATCGTCCTCTATTCACTCTTCCTCCTCCTCCCTCCATCCCTCCTCCTCCCTCCATCCCTCCCTCTGTTACCTCTCATCTTCATCATTTCAGTTGTTTCCCTCTCCTCCTCCATCCCCTCTTTTTCTTCACACTCACCCCTCCTCCTATCTCCTTTGTGTCTCTCTCTGTCTTTGTTCCTCCTGTAGATGGATGTAGGTGTAGATGGATGACAATCACCATAGCAACAAGGGAGGGTCAGGACAGGTGCCTGTGACCCTCAGACTGAAGCTAAACGACTTTTTGCTTATTCTACAGATCTGAGTTCAGTCAGTCAGCATCAGCCGGTCGCATCTTTTTATGGGCTGCAATATAACACAATGCAGTCAATACTGTGTGTGGTGTGTGAGTGTGTGTGTGTGTGTGAGGGGACAATAGAATAGTGATTAGAGGTCTGATAAGTGACATTTCTCTCTCCACATGGTTTTATCACTACACACACACACACAC
>JAFELL010002192.1:0-49253 GCA_019059645.1 Caranx melampygus | reverse complement strand
TGGAGGGACGGGCTAACCCTCCGCCTAACCCCTAACCCTAACCCCCTAACCCTAACCCCCCCCCCCTAACCCTAACCCTAACCCTACCCTAACCCCCTAACCTAACCCCTAACCCTAACCCCCCCTAACCCTAACCCTAACCCCTTTACAGCTGGACCTGCTGCTTTTACTAAACTTAACCACTCCCTTCTTCTTGCTGGATTATCTGCTGCTTGTTGGACATTTCTCAGCCAAATACATATATGGGGCAGAAAAAAATCGACTTTTTTTATAGGTACCTATCGACTCCAAATGGTCTGAAACGTGCTCCTAAATAGGTCCCACAACCCATCTTTGGCCTATGGCACTTAGTCGTTTTTCCACCAAATACATGTATGGGGTCAGAAAAAAATCGACTTTTTTTATAGGTACCTATCGACTCCAAATGGTCTGAAACGTGCTCCTAAATAGTCCCACAACCCATCTTTGGCCTATGGCACTTAGTCGTTTTTCCACCAAATACATGTATGGGGTCAGAAAAAAATCGACTTTTTTTATAGGTACCTATCGACTCCAAATGGTCTGAAACGTGCTCCTAAATAGGTCCCACAAACAATCCTGACCCCGTGGCACTTAGTAAATTTTCGCATTTTATCGCACCAATGTATTTCCTATGGGAAAACATTGACGGTAAATATCGCGAGAACCGTACGTCCTAGAGACTTCCAAATGGTGTCTACCCCCCCATTTTCGGCTACGGGGAACACGTAGACACCAAGATTATGTCTGTGCGACCTTCCGGTCCCGAGATATGGCCATTTTTGAAATGGGGCGAAATGGGGCAAATGGGTTTTTTGGCCATAACTCCGCCCCCTTACGTCGTAGGAGGACGAACCGGATATCAATCGACGCGTCTCGACGAGACGAAGTTCCACGGGGTCAATGGATTTTTTCTAAAATGCTCCTATCAAAAGTTATTCCAAAAAAACTGATTTTTTGCCCCATTTCGAGTGGTTTTCATCCCTATACCTAACCCTAACCCTAACCCTAACCCCTAACCCTAACCCTAACCCTAACCCTAACCCTAACCCTAACCCTAACCCTAAACTTAACCATCTTAGTTCTGGATGCCTAATCCTAACCTTTTTTGCTAGCCCTAATCCCGCCTTGATCCTAACCCTAACCAGTTTGAGTGGATGCCTAAACATAATTAGTCTTAATGCCTAATCTTAAACCCCCCCTTTTTTTACGAGCCTAACCCTGCCTTAATCCTAACCCTAACCATTTGATTGGATTTAATTTGTTTAAAAACCTTTGCCTAAACTTAACCCTGATATTTTATGGATTAATTTCATATAATTTTTTTATATATTTATATAATAAAAAAACTTATATATATTTTTATATATATTTTTTATATATTTTTTATATATATTTTTTATATATTTTTTTATATCAATAATAAATAATTATAAATATTTTATATAAAAATAGTTTTGAATATTTTATATAAATATATTATTTCATAAGGTTAATTCATTATTTAGAAACTTAAAAATCATTAAAACTATAAATATGAGTTTATTTAATATATGGTTTAAAAAGGGTTAAGAAGAGGAAAAGATAGAATAAGGTAGGTTAAAAAAACTACTGGAATTGAAGGGCTAAATTTAAAAAGCTAAAACTAAATAAATTAGGCGACTGGTTTTTGTATCAACAAGAGCGGGTATATAAGGGAGATCCATCGCTCAACTATTCCATTTTGGAGCTGCTCGTGGATGGACTGCTTTAATGCATGGGAGCCATCTTTTTTGTTTTTTTCTTTTTTTCTGCCCGGCCTGAAGAAGGCATTTTATAGCCGAAACGTCGCGATAGGGCACCATTTTAGTTAGTTTTTAAAGAATTCATTTTTTAGGGAGATTTTAGTTTGTTAAAAAAATACATATTTTTAGTTCATTTATTTTTTTATATATACAAAATTTAAAAACACACCCATCATTCTAAACGCCAGCAATGGCTTATGCCAGCAGAGATGATGGGTGGCAGCTGGTTCGCCGGGGAGGAGGGGTCGCCCCCGGGTCCGAACGGATACCTTTCGACCCCAACAAGACCAGGCCTGGTCACTTGGGGACTGGGGGGGATGGACACAGGGGGAGGGCCCGTGCAATTCCCGTTCCCCAGTGGAGGGACGGCTAACCCTCCGCCTAACCCCTAACCCTAACCCCCTAACCCCTAACCCCCCCCCCTAACCCTAACCCTAACCCTACCCTAACCCCCTAACCCTAACCCCTAACCCTAACCCCCCCTAACCCTAACCCTAACCCCTTTACAGCTGGACCTGCTGCTTTTACTAAACTTAACCACTCCCTTCTTCTTGCTGGATTATCTGCTGCTTGTTGGACATTTCTCAGCCAAATACATATATGGGGCAGAAAAAAATCGACTTTTTTTATAGGTACCTATCGACTCCAAATGGTCTGAAACGTGCTCCTAAATAGGTCCCACAACCCATCTTTGGCCTATGGCACTTAGTCGTTTTTCCACCAAATACATGTATGGGGTCAGAAAAAAATCGACTTTTTTATAGGTACCTATCGACTCCAAATGGTCTGAAACGTGCTCCTAAATAGGTCCCACAACCCATCTTTGGCCTATGGCACTTAGTCGTTTTTCCACCAAATACATGTATGGGGTCAGAAAAAAATCGACTTTTTTTATAGGTACCTATCGACTCCAAATGGTCTGAAACGTGCTCCTAAATAGGTCCCACAAACAATCCTGACCCCGTGGCACTTAGTAAATTTTTCGCATTTTATCGCACCAATGTATTTCCTATGGGAAAACATTGACGGTAAATATCGCGAGAACCGTACGTCCTAGAGACTTCCAAATGGTGTCTACCCCCCCATTTTCGGCTACGGGGAACACGTAGACACCAAGATTATGTCTGTGCGACCTTCCGGTCCCGAGATATGGCCATTTTTGAAATGGGGCGAAATGGGGCAAATGGGTTTTTTGGCCATAACTCCGCCCCCTTACGTCGTAGGAGGACGAACCGGATATCAATCGACGCGTCTCGACGAGACGAAGTTCCACGGGGTCAATGGATTTTTTCTAAAATGCTCCTATCAAAAGTTATTCCAAAAAAACTGATTTTTTGCCCCATTTCGAGTGGTTTTCATCCCTATACCTAACCCTAACCCTAACCCTAACCCTAACCCTAACCCCCCTAACCCTAACCCTAACCCTAACCCTAACCCTAACCCCTAACCCTAACCCTAACCCTAACCCTAACCCTAACCCTAACCCTCTTAGAGAATTGATGCACAATCAAACCATAGTCATAAAACCGGCTGATAAGGGAAGCGCAGTTGTGATTATGGGTAGGGACCAATACATTTTTGAAGCGAATCGTCAATTATCTAATCAAAACTACTATCAAAAACTAAAAGACCCAGTGTACCTTAAAACCGTACCTAAAGTACATACATTATAGATGATTTACACAAGAAAAAATTCATTGACAATAAACAAAGACAGTATTTGAAAGGCGACACGCAACCGAGGGCTAGAAGATTCTACATCTTGCCTAAAATTCATAAAGAACCATCAAAGTGGACAGTACCGTATAAGATTCCACCTGGGAGACCGATAGTCTCTGATTGCGGAAGCGAGACCTACCGCACAGCAGAGTTTATTGATTTTTTCTTGAACCCTCTGTCAGTTATGCATCCAGCTTACATCAAAGATACTTATCATTTTGTGGATATTGTAAAAAATCTGAAGATTCCCACACACTCATTGCTGTTCACTATGGATGTGGACAATTTGTACACTAACATAGACACTAAAGCAGGTCTGGCTGCTGTTAAAAGGATTTTTCAGAAATATCCAGACATCAAGAGACCTGAAAAGAAATTTACAACTACTGGAAATGAACTTGACCCAAAATGATTTTGAATTCAATGGAGAATTCTACCTTCAAGTTAAGGAACTGCCATGGGAAGAAATTCGCCCCAGCCTATGCGAACATTTTTATGGCAGACTGGGAGGAAAAGCATTGGCAAAATGTCACAAAAAACCACTTTATTATTTTAGGTTCCTTGATGACATTTGGGGCGTTTGGCCATATTCTGAAACAGAATTTAAGACATTTGTAGGTATTCTGAATGTTTACGACCAATCTATTACATTAAAACACACAATTGACATCTACAAAATAGATTTCCTGGATACTACAGTGTACAAACGCAAGGAATCCGGAAACAACTGCAATCTGGACATTAAAGTGTTCTTTAAAGATACAGACACACATGCTTTGCTCTTTAAAACGAGCTTCCATCCACGGCATACCTACAAGGGTCTTATAAAGTCCCAATTGATCAGATTTCACCGTATCTGTACTCAAAAGGAAGATTTTGAGGAGGCCGTCCGGATTTTGTTTAAAGCGCTACGTCAAAGGGGATATTCTAGATCATTCCTGAGGAAGTGCCGCAAATCCTTCCTTGATAAAAAGCAGGAAGATTCAAAGCCAATTATTCCTTTGATAACTTCATTTTCATCTGTGAGTAAAATACTCAATAATAAGCTCAAAAGCAATTACCAGTTATTACTGGGTAATGCTGGGATAATACCTGAGCATAAAGTTATATCTGCTTACAGACGTAATAGAAATTTAAAAGACTTTCTTGTTAAGGCGAGATTGAGACCTATTAAGAAAACCCGAACCAACATTTTATTAGAACAATTTCATAATTTAAGCTTTGTTCGTAACAGAGTGGATAAAATCATTTTTAAGATCACTCAAAACTTTTCTCCACACACCTCCAATTGTGTCTACCTGATATCTTGTGGTAGATGTGGGAAACAATACGTTGGAGAAACTAAAAATTCCATCTTAGTACGGGTGACACAACACAGGTATAACATAAAAAATAAAAAAGAAACTCATACCCCGTTGGTTCAGCATTTCCTCTTACATGGCTGGCAAGCTGCCAGAGTTTCTGGACTCCAGAGTAATTCATCATGGACCAACCTGGAACGTAAAAAGGCGGAACGAAGATGGATTTACTCACTAAAAACAAAGGAACCCTTTGGATTAAATATTAAATTTTATTAATTTTCAACTTTTTTTCATGACTGGAGAGCAAAGGAGAGAGAGGGATGAGTGGTGAATTTGGAACAAACTGGACTCTAAGAGGTCTTTCACTTTTTAAACAAAATTTGGTTTGATTTGATGCAAATTTCTGACTATGACCTTTGACCCTTGACCTGACACCTAAACCTAAAGTAATACCTAAACCTAACCATTATTAGGACTATAATACCTAAACCCAACCATTATTAAGACTTAATGCCTAAACCTAACCATGATTAAGACTACAATGCCTAAACCCAACCATTATTTGGCCTGCACCTTGACCTTTGACCTTAATATCTAACCTAACCTAAATCTGGTTCTTACCCTAATCATAACCATTTCCCTTTCTCTGATTCAGACTTCTGATATCTAATCCTAACCCTAATCTGATCTATACCCTAACCCTAACCACCCCCTTTTTCCTGACGTTGACCTCTGACCTCTAGGCCTAAACCTAACCTTTGACCTGGACACGTCAGCGAAGACTTATTACCCCCTGCACCCAATCTGGAGACACACACATCTAAAAAACACACCATTAAATCACATTAGATTATTTCATTTTGCTTTTTTTAATAAAAACTGTATTTTATTAATAAATAACATTGTTAATTAACAGAATAAATAAATAAATATTAAATAGTCAAATTCATGGATGAACATGAGCAAGAAATTCATGAAAAGTCTTTTTTTATTAAAAAACAGCAAGCTCCAGCAACCAAGGGGTTAACCACAGGATAGGGGAGGGGCTAACACACAGGAGACTATAAAGGCAGGGAGCAGCAGGCTCTCTCTCTCTCTCATTCTTGCTTCGGCTTGCAGACAGACAGCTCAACTTGAGTCATTTGCACAGTCAGACAGCACTCTCCATCTAATTTTAGTGTGCCTCAGCTTGAAAAAGACTGAATACAGTCGAAACGTTGCGCACAGGCACACTATTTCATAGTTTTTGAAAACTTTTTTTTGCCCCCTTTCTTTTTTTCTTTTTTTCAGGTTTTTTTTCCCCCCCTTTTTTTCTTTTTCCAGGAATTAAGATTCTTTCCAAAAAGGAAATACACAAGCACAAATATTAACATTTCATACACACACACACACACACACACACACACACAAGTACAAATATAAATACTTCTCTCTCACACACGCACACACACAAGCACCTATACATTTCTTACACGCACACACACACACATATACACACATACAGGTACAAAGAAGTACACAAGCACAAATATAAATACATTGCCATTGTTCAATAAATAAATAAATAATAGCAGTAATAAATATATAGTTAATATTATAAATATCTCAACTAATAAATAAACAGCTCTTTATTAATAATATATAAATAATTTAAAAACCAAAATACATACAGTACAACGGCTCAATATGAGCCACTATCAAGATGGATGGACTGTAGTACGCTACAGTAGGGGACGTAAGGCCTTCCAGCAGCCTACTTGGGGTCAGGATGGACGGTCGCGCAGTGGTGGAGGGATGGACAGAGCACCCCCTGCTTCCTTTTACAGGAAGCAGGCTCAGTTCCCATTCCTAACCGGCCAGTGCCTCCCTCGGCTCGTGCGATGCGTTATTTTGGCCCCCAGTCCCAAACTTATGCATCAGTGGTGAAACAATCTTACAGCAGACCGAGACAGACACCGAGACCCAGGTTCCCTGCTCCCAAAAGGGGAGAGACAGGACCGACTCAGGTTCCTAGGCAACCGGCAAGTCCAGCTATGGGCAAACTGATCCGCAAATTGCATGCGGTAATTAAGATGGTACACCACCTGCAAAATGTGGCCTCCAAACCGGGAAAAGAACAACCAGCTATGATCAAAAAGATGGTTGAAACATTGGCCACTATGATTAAACCTGCTTTCCCCACACCACACACACAAGACATGGTCTCGGGAAATGCAAAAAACTGGGGTCATACCACCTTGATCATTCTGGAGGAACATTACATTACAGGGTTGGAAACTATCCTGGACGAACTCTCGACAGAACTGACCCCTGATTGGAAAGCAGCCTTCCAGGTAGCAACCAGATGGGCTCGCAAAAACTTACCTCGCATAACTGATGAGGTCATTGACCATGCAGAGGCACTGATAACTGCTACCACAAATGGGGTGGGAGACCAGGACCCTACACAGGGAGACAGTGGCCCTCCTCCTCCTCCTCCTCCCCCTTCTTCTCGTCCTCCTCCTCCTCGTCCTCCCCCTCCTCGTCCTCCTCCCCCTCGCCCTTGTCCTCCTCCTGTACAAACACAACAGGCAACAACACAAACAACACACACATCACAACAAACAGATGAACAAACTACTACACTGGACACCAACACAGGCACTACAATAAGACCACAAGAGGGCGGTAGAACCAAGACAATTTCTACCATGACAGACAAACAAGGGGGCGACTGGACACCAGAACAGGAGGATGTGGGGGAAATTCTCTCCCTAATGTTCCAGGAAAATGATCCTCAGGAACAGAGACCAAAAAGGGACAGAGTTGGGAGAAATCCTTGTGCAGTTTTAGAGAACAGCAATGATGGTATCAGAGAAGAAACAGAATCAAATCCTTTCATGGAAACAGGGGACTCAGAACCACCACAGTTGTCCCCTGAACTTTCCATCTACCCAACACCCCGAATTGTAAGAAGTGCCCCGTACACTAGCACGCCCGTCCCCCAACAACCATCTTTTCAGGGCAATAAAACAGTGGCACAAGTACACAGAACACATCTCTCACAGCTTACCTTGGAGGAGACCAGTGGTATCAAACCTGTGGTGAGGACAAGCAATACTTCCCCTCCTTCTCCTAGGGATAAGTTTAGAGTAAAGCGACATGTCCAAACAGAACGCAAAATGGTGGAATGGGGTTTAAGTGTAAACAAAAATGGCTCATCATTGGTGACTCAAACTTGTCCCGAATCCCAGCTCATTCTGTGGCGGACCTGCAGATCGAGAGCTTCCCTGGAGCCAATTTCAGACACGCCCAAGCAATCCTGGCCAAATCATCCCAACATGTGTCAGTGGAGAAGGTGGTCCTGGCCTTCGGGTTGAACTGCAGGAGACAGAGGGCAAAAGAAACAGCAATCAAACAGATGTTGGCAGCAATCCACACAGCCAAAAGACAGTTTCCTTATTCAGAAATCTGGATACCTGTTATTGACTTCTCGACACAGTTACCCCAGGCAGAACAGTCGACTCTGGACACAATCAATACATACATTATCAAAAACTTACCGTACATTCCTTCTCTTCGGAGACAAGATTTCAACACAGACAAGGACAAAATACATTGGACTAAAGACACGGCTCGGGCCATGTTAGAACACTGGGTGTCATATTTAAACTTGAGACCCCAGTAAGCCTCAAGAAGGAGGGTACAAGGGGTTCACAACCTCTTTTGTCACAGAACATAGTGGTCCTGGCGGAGAAATTTCTCCTTTCACAAGCGCAGGAAGACCTTTTAAATAAAGGGTTGACCTTTGTCCCTACTTTAGATTTGCACAAAAAACAAAAATCACAATTACAATTGGATATACAAAATTACCACAGAAAAATTAAACTAATTTCATATTTTAAAAATATCCCAAATAGACAACGAAAACCCTTCATGGAAAATTCATTTTGGACTCCACCCGAGGATTCCCTCCCCCCAGAAATTCAGCAATTGATCAAAAAAGATCGACAAGACTTTAAAAGGTTTTATAGACCATACAAAGAAGATTACAATTTATCTCAACAGGAATTGAAAGCTCTTAGAGAATTGATGCACAATCAAACCATAGTCATAAAACCGGCTGATAAGGGAAGCGCAGTTGTGATTATGGGTAGGGACCAATACATTTTTGAAGCGAATCGTCAATTATCTAATCAAAACTACTATCAAAAACTAAAAGACCCAGTGTACCTTAAAACCGTACCTAAAGTACATACATTAATAGATGATTTACACAAGAAAAAATTCATTGACAATAAACAAAGACAGTATTTGAAAGGCGACACGCAACCGAGGGCTAGAAGATTCTACATCTTGCCTAAAATTCATAAAGAACCATCAAAGTGGACAGTACCGTATAAGATTCCACCTGGGAGACCGATAGTCTCTGATTGCGGAAGCGAGACCTACCGCACAGCAGAGTTTATTGATTTTTTCTTGAACCCTCTGTCAGTTATGCATCCAGCTTACATCAAAGATACTTATCATTTTGTGGATATTGTAAAAAATCTGAAGATTCCCACACACTCATTGCTGTTCACTATGGATGTGGACAATTTGTACACTAACATAGACACTAAAGCAGGTCTGGCTGCTGTTAAAAGGATTTTTCAGAAATATCCAGACATCAAGAGACCTGAAAAAGAAATTTTACAACTACTGGAAATGAACTTGACCCAAAATGATTTTGAATTCAATGGAGAATTCTACCTTCAAGTTAAGGGAACTGCCATGGGGAAGAAATTCGCCCCAGCCTATGCGAACATTTTTATGGCAGACTGGGAGGAAAAAGCATTGGCAAAATGTCACAAAAAACCACTTTATTATTTTAGGTTCCTTGATGACATTTGGGGCGTTTGGCCATATTCTGAAACAGAATTTAAGACATTTGTAGGTATTCTGAATGTTTACGACCAATCTATTACATTAAAACACACAATTGACATCTACAAAATAGATTTCCTGGATACTACAGTGTACAAACGCAAGGAATCCGGAAACAACTGCAATCTGGACATTAAAGTGTTCTTTAAAGATACAGACACACATGCTTTGCTCTTTAAAACGAGCTTCCATCCACGGCATACCTACAAGGGTCTTATAAAGTCCCAATTGATCAGATTTCACCGTATCTGTACTCAAAAGGAAGATTTTGAGGAGGCCGTCCGGATTTTGTTTAAAGCGCTACGTCAAAGGGGATATTCTAGATCATTCCTGAGGAAGTGCCGCAAATCCTTCCTTGATAAAAAGCAGGAAGATTCAAAGCCAATTATTCCTTTGATAACTTCATTTTCATCTGTGAGTAAAATACTCAATAATAAGCTCAAAAGCAATTACCAGTTATTACTGGGTAATGCTGGGATAATACCTGAGCATAAAGTTATATCTGCTTACAGACGTAATAGAAATTTAAAAGACTTTCTTGTTAAGGCGAGATTGAGACCTATTAAGAAAACCCGAACCAACATTTTATTAGAACAATTTCATAATTTAAGCTTTGTTCGTAACAGAGTGGATAAAATCATTTTAAGATCACTCAAAACTTTTCTCCACACACCTCCAATTGTGTCTACCTGATATCTTGTGGTAGATGTGGGAAACAATACGTTGGAGAAACTAAAAATTCCATCTTAGTACGGGTGACACAACACAGGTATAACATAAAAAATAAAAAAGAAACTCATACCCCGTTGGTTCAGCATTTCCTCTTACATGGCTGGCAAGCTGCCAGAGTTTCTGGACTCCAGAGTAATTCATCATGGACCAACCTGGAACGTAAAAAGGCGGAACGAAGATGGATTTACTCACTAAAAACAAAGGAACCCTTTGGATTAAATATTAAATTTTATTAATTTTCAACTTTTTTTCATGACTGGAGAGCAAAGGAGAGAGAGGGATGAGTGGTGAATTTGGAACAAACTGGACTCTAAGAGGTCTTTCACTTTTTAAACAAAATTTGGTTTGATTTGATGCAAATTTCTGACTATGACCTTTGACCCTTGACCTGACACCTAAACCTAAAGTAATACCTAAACCTAACCATTATTAGGACTATAATACCTAAACCCAACCATTATTAAGACTTAATGCCTAAACCTAACCATGATTAAGACTACAATGCCTAAACCCAACCATTATTTGGCCTGCACCTTGACCTTTGACCTTAATATCTAACCTAACCTAAATCTGGTTCTTACCCTAATCATAACCATTTCCCTTTCTCTGATTCAGACTTCTGATATCTAATCCTAACCCTAATCTGATCTATACCCTAACCCTAACCACCCCCTTTTTCCTGACGTTGACCTCTGACCTCTAGGCCTAAACCTAACCTTTGACCTGGACACGTCAGCGAAGACTTATTACCCCCTGCACCCAATCTGGAGACACACACATCTAAAAAAACACACCATTAAAATCACATTAGATTATTTCATTTTGCTTTTTTTAATAAAAACTGTATTTTATTAATAAATAACATTGTTAATTAACAGAATAAATAAATAAATATTAAATAGTCAAATTCATGGATGAACATGAGCAAGAAATTCATGAAAAGTCTTTTTTTATTAAAAAACAGCAAGCTCCAGCAACCAAGGGGTTAACCACAGGATAGGGGAGGGGCTAACACACAGGAGACTATAAAGGCAGGGAGCAGCAGGCTCTCTCTCTCTCTCATTCTTGCTTCGGCTTGCAGACAGACAGCTCAACTTGAGTCATTTGCACAGTCAGACAGCACTCTCCATCTAATTTTAGTGTGCCTCAGCTTGAAAAAGACTGAATACAGTCGAAACGTTGCGCACAGGCACACTATTTCATAGTTTTTGAAAACTTTTTTTGCCCCCTTTTCTTTTTTCTTTTTTTCAGGTTTTTTTTCCCCCCCTTTTTTTCTTTTTCCAGGAATTAAGATTCTTTCCAAAAAGGAAATACACAAGCACAAATATTAACATTTCATACACACACACACACACACACACACACACACACAAGTACAAATATAAATACTTCTCTCTCACACACGCACACACACAAGCACCTATACATTTCTTACACGCACACACACACACATATACACACATACAGGTACAAAGAAGTACACAAGCACAAATATAAATACATTGCCATTGTTCAATAAATAAATAAATAATAGCAGTAATAAATATATAGTTAATATTATAAATATCTCAACTAATAAATAAACAGCTCTTTATTAATAAATATATAAATAATTTAAAAACCAAAATACATACAGTACAACGGCTCAATATGAGCCACTATCAAGATGGATGGACTGTAGTACGCTACAGTAGGGGACGTAAGGCCTTCCAGCAGCCTACTTGGGGTCAGGATGGACGGTCGCGCAGTGGTGGAGGGATGGACAGAGCACCCCCTGCTTCCTTTTACAGGAAGCAGGCTCAGTTCCCCATTCCTACCCTAACCCCCTAACCCTAACCCCTAACCCTAACCCCCCCTAACCCTAACCCTAACCCCTTTACAGCTGGACCTGCTGCTTTTACTAAACTTAACCACTCCCTTCTTCTTGCTGGATTATCTGCTGCTTGTTGGACATTTCTCAGCCAAATACATATATGGGGCAGAAAAAAATCGACTTTTTTTATAGGTACCTATCGACTCCAAATGGTCTGAAACGTGCTCCTAAATAGGTCCCACAACCCATCTTTGGCCTATGGCACTTAGTCGTTTTTCCACCAAATACATGTATGGGGTCAGAAAAAAATCGACTTTTTTTATAGGTACCTATCGACTCCAAATGGTCTGAAACGTGCTCCTAAATAGGTCCCACAACCCATCTTTGGCCTATGGCACTTAGTCGTTTTTCCACCAAATACATGTATGGGGTCAGAAAAAAATCGACTTTTTTTATAGGTACCTATCGACTCCAAATGGTCTGAAACGTGCTCCTAAATAGGTCCCACAAACAATCCTGACCCCGTGGCACTTAGTAAATTTTTCGCATTTTATCGCACCAATGTATTTCCTATGGGAAAACATTGACGGTAAATATCGCGAGAACCGTACGTCCTAGAGACTTCCAAATGGTGTCTACCCCCCCATTTTCGGCTACGGGGAACACGTAGACACCAAGATTATGTCTGTGCGACCTTCCGGTCCCGAGATATGGCCATTTTTGAAATGGGGCGAAATGGGGCAAATGGGTTTTTTGGCCATAACTCCGCCCCCTTACGTCGTAGGAGGACGAACCGGATATCAATCGACGCGTCTCGACGAGACGAAGTTCCACGGGGTCAATGGATTTTTTCTAAAATGCTCCTATCAAAAGTTATTCCAAAAAAACTGATTTTTTGCCCCATTTCGAGTGGTTTTCATCCCTATACCTAACCCCTAACCCTAACCCTAAACCTAATCTTAACTAATTGGATGCCTAAACCTAACCATAGTTGATCCTAAACCTAACCATTACTAATTTGGTGCCTAAACCTAATCCTAATTAATTGGATGCCTAAACCTAATCATGCCTAAACCTAACCCCAGTTATCTCTATGATTTTACTAACCCTAATCCTATGATTTACCCTAACCCCAACCATTAGACTCTTATGCCTAACCCTAAAGATTAAAATGATTTCAGAATTACTATTATATTAATTTTATATAAATATATACATATTTTATAAATATATTAGATATATTAATGAATTAATAGATAAAAAATAAATAACATTTCATAAATACAATAAATATATATGGATTATATAATTCATTTCTTTAGGGTAAGGTATATTATTAAAAAAACAAGTTTAAAACTAATTTAGTTTGGTACTTAGAGGGTTAATCACAAAAGTTAAACAGAAAAGTTAAACAGAAACTTTAAAACTAAAAGAAAAGAGGAGAGGTTATAAATAGAGGGAACACAGCTCTCGCACTCACTTTCACTCCAACCACTGATCAGCACACACACTCACTCACACAGACAGCAAGCCACAGAGAGTTTTTTTGCGTGCACAGGCCTGAGGAAGACCTCTAACAGGTCGAAACGTCGCCCTCTGCACGCATCATTATTTTGGTTTTTGTTTTCAATAAATATATAAATAAATAATTTCATTTTTTTGTTTTTTTGTTTTTTGACTTTAAGTTAAAACCTTTATTATTAAAAAAACAATAAAAACACTATAAAAAAATATTGGTTATTTCATTTGGATTTTGGTTAAAAAATATATATTAAAACAGTTTAAAAAAACATACACAGGAACCACTACGCTCAATATGAGTGAGTGGATCACTGTACGGTACGGCAAAAGACGCCGTCAACAAACCTGGGACCAGAGGGAGGGGGCCAACTGGGGGAAGGACCGCGCACCACCTGTCCCCTTCAGGGGTCGGGGCCCTTACCCTCCACCTAATCAGCCTGTGCCTCCCTCAGGGAAATCGGCTCGCTACCTCGGTCCCCAGTCAAGATCATATGCAGCGGTGGTCCGAGAACCGACCAACCGCCCAACACCAAGATACACTCCAAGGGTGCAAGGACAAAATCAAGCTCCAAGACCACCTACCGATCCCAAGTTTGCTAAATTGGTTCGCCAATTGCATACGGTCATAAAAATGGTGCATCACCTTCAAAATGTCACGCCCAAACCGGGCAAGTCGGAACCTAAAATGATTGCTCGTATGGTTGACACCCTGTCCTCTATGATCAAGCCTGCATGTCCCACTCCTAACACCATGGACCTGGTAGCAGGCAATGCTAAGAACTGGGGATTCAACACCCTGTTGATCTTACAGGAACACTATACTGAGGGCCTGGAGAATATGCTGGCGGACATCGCCAAGGATTTGGTTCCGGATTGGAAGGCGGCATTTGAGGTGGCTACTAAATGGGCCCACAAGAACTTGCCACGCTTGACACAAGGGGTCATTGAGCATGCTGAGGCCTTGATCACTGCCTGCAGAGAGCCGACTGCAGATGTAAATAAAAACCAACAGCAGCAGATGGCTCCTGAAGTGGCAACTAGTGCACAAGCACCAGCACCACAGGCACATGCAACTACCACACAACCACAAACATCACAACCAATACACACCCCTACTACAAGTACAGATCAACAAACAAGGCCACAACAGACACAGGACTCAATCCAACAAGGTAGAGGGGTCACGGATACCATGCAACAGACAACTAACAGACAGACAGTGGCCACCATGACAGATCGGGTCTCGGATTGGTCACCAGACCCCACTCAAAAGGAACCTCAGGGGGAGGAAATGGAGGTTCAAACCGCTCAACTGATTACCCCTATTGGGGAGGACTCAAGACCACAACGGAGAGGAAGGTCACGCACTCCAGGAGTAGTGGCAGAAGACGATTTTGACTTTCAGATTGAGACGGTTCAATCAGGGGACGGGGATTCAAATAGGGAGACACACACAGTACCCCGTCCACAACTTGAGTCTGACACAGGGGAGAGGTATGACAACACCCCAGTCTTGACCCCTATCAGACAGGGACAACAGGACACAATTCAAGTGTCAGCTCAAGTTCACCAACAACCTTCAGCCCAGAGTGTTCCTTCACCAACAGACTGGGATCCTTTTATGGAAGAGGATGATGATGATGCCCTTTTGGACTTGACTTCTTCTCCAGAGCCAAAGGCTGTCAAAATCAAAAGACATATTATCACAACCCGGAAACTGGTGGACTGGACCCTGAGCGTTGGAAAAAAGTGGCTCATAATTGGGGATTCTAATTTGTCCAGAATTCCACCATACCGCATTCCGGATTTGCAGATTGACAGTTACCCAGGGGCTAATTTTCGCCACGCCGAGGCGGTGATGTCCAAAGCAATTAGCCACACAGTAGTTGAAAAAGTAGTACTGTCATTTGGACTGAATTGCCGGAACCAGAGAGCAAAGGAAACCGCAGTTAAGCAGATGCAGGCAGCAGTCAGAACTGCAAAGAGGCAATTCCCATATGCTGAAATCTGGATCCCACTCATTAACTATTCAGCAGATCTTCCCATCATGGAACGCAGAACACTACAGATACTTAATGCACACATAAAAAAGAACCTACCATTCATACCACTACTGGAAGACGAAGACTTTGACACGGATCAGGACAACACACATTGGACAAGTGATACAGCACGGGCCATGTTGGAACATTGGGCAGCTTTTTTAAACTTGTCAGCCCTGTGAGCCTCAAAGAGGAAGGGAACAAGGGACCACAGGCCCCACTGTCCAAAAATGTTATTGTTTTAGCTCCTAACTTGGCTCTTACAGAAGCACAAATTGCACTTTTGAATAGGGGCTTGACCTTTATCCCATCAACAATGACACAAAAGGATAAAAAAGAACAATTGTTGCTGGATATTCAAAGTTATCATAGAAAAATAAAATTAGCAGCATTTTTTAAAAATAGTCCAAGCAGGGAACAACCTAAATTCACACCACCCTCTAATTGGGCCCCGCCACAGGATAAATTGCCCCCTGAAATTGATTTCATTATTAAAAAGGACAATAGGGACCTTAAAAAACATTTTAAATTCATTAGGGAGACACCCAATTTGTCTAAGGAAGAAATGCAGGCAATCAAGGAATTGAGGGACAATAAACATATTGTCATCAAACCTGCGGACAAGGGGAGTGCTGTGGTAATTTTGAGTAGACAGCAATATGTTACGGAGGTCAAACGGCAATTAAGTGATACAATGTATTACACCAAGCTTAAAGAACCAATTTATTTAAAGACAGTACCGATAGTACACAAAATTATACACAGATTGTATAAAGGGAAGTATATTAACAAAAAACAGAACTCTACCTTAAGGGAGACTGTGAACCTAGGCCCCGCAGGTTCTACATTCTGCCCAAGATACACAAGGACCCTCAGAAATGGACCGTACCACATCAGATTCCTCCAGGACGACCAATTGTGTCAGACTGTGCTAGTGAAACCTATGGAACGGCTGAATATATTGATTATTTTTTGACCCCCCTTTCAATTAAACACAAATCATACATCAAGGATACATATCATTTCATTAGTATTATTAAAAATCTCAAAATCCCCACAGATTCATTTTTCTTTACGATCGATATTGACAGTCTTTATACCAATATCGATATTGCAGCTGGTTTACAGGCAGTTAAGGAAATATTTAATAAATATCCAGACCATAATAGGCCGGACACTGAATTATTACAATTATTAGAAATTAATTTGACCAAAAATGATTTTGAGTTCAATGGTGAATATTATTTGCAAATAAAGGGGACGGCCATGGGAAAGACATTTGCTCCCGCTTACGCTAATATTTTTATGGCAAAATGGGAAGATGAGGCCCTAACTAAATGCCAAAAGAAACCCTTCCGATATTACCGGTATTTGGATGATATATTTGGAATCTGGACATACTCTCAGGAGGAATTCCAGGAATTCATTCATACATTGAACACCCATGATTCTTCAATCACACTCAAATATGTACAGGATTTACAGTCAATTAATTTTCTGGATACAACAGTTTATAAAGGAACAGCATTTCTCCGACAAAACACATTGGACATCAAGGTTTATTTTAAAGAAACGGACACACACTCCTTATTGTTCAAAACCAGTTTTCATCCAAAACATACATACAGAGGTTTAATTAAGTCGCAGCTCATCCGATTCAAAAGGATTTGCACTCAGGAAAATGATTTCAGGGAAGCGGTTAAAATCCTTTTTGGGACACTCAGGAAAAGAGGCTACTCTAGGACCTTTTTGAGACAGTGTCTCAAGACATTCCATATCCGAAGCCAAGAGGGACGGAAAAATATCATTCCCTTGATTACCAATTTTTCCACAATAAACACCATAATTAACAATAAAATCAGGACCAATTTTAAGTCCATTATTGAAAATCAGGGGGTAATACCCAATCATGAGATCATATTGGCCTACAGAAGAAATAAAAACTTAAGGGATTTGTTAGTGAAGGCTAAATTAACGTCCTTGTATCAACCAAAAATCAATGTCTTAACGAGACAATTTTGTCAATTAAGATTCATTCAGAATCGAATTACAA
Organism: Caranx melampygus; assembly: GCA_019059645.1. Lineage (NCBI taxonomy): Eukaryota > Metazoa > Chordata > Actinopteri > Carangiformes > Carangidae > Caranx > Caranx melampygus. The sequence continues at coordinate 31,365 of JAFELL010002192.1, read as the reverse complement.
AAACAATTTTCAAAATCAAACAAACATTTAATACCCAGACCTCAAACTGTGTTTATGTTATTTTTTGTTTGAAATGTGGTATCCAATATGTGGGAGAAACCAAAAATTCATTATCCATCAGGATGATGCAACATAGGTACATTATCAAAAATAAAAAAGATACCTATACCCCTTTCGTTAGACATTTCATTTGGCATGGCTTGCTCTCGGTGATGGTGGCAGGACTTCAAAGTAACTCTTCCTGGTCAGACCTGGAAAGAAAAAAAGTGGAAAGACAATGGATATATTTATTAGATACTAAAGATCCCAACGGTCTTAATATGAAGTACAATTAATTAATTGTTTTAATTTTGGTCCTGCGGATCTCGGTTGGAGTGATTAAATGAGTGAATGAGATTACTGGGGAAATAATTTAATTAGAGTTCTAAACCCATTAATTGGTTAACCTCTATTTTATTCACATTTGATTATTTGGATGTCTAATCCTAGCTAATATTATGCTTAATCTCAACCTTATTTTTAGCCTAAACATAACCCTAATTAATTGGTGCCTAAACCTAACCATAATTTTTATCCTAAACTTAACCATTACTAATCTAGTGCCTAAACCTAATCTTAACTAATTGGATGCCTAAACCTAACCATAGTTGATCCTAAACCTAACCATTACTAATTTGGTGCCTAAACCTAATCCTAATTAATTGGATGCCTAAACCTAATCATGCCTAAACCTAACCCCAGTTATCTCTATGATTTTACTAACCCTAATCCTATGATTTACCCTAACCCCAACCATTAGACTCTTATGCCTAACCCTAAAGATTAAAATGATTTCAGAATTACTATTATATTAATTTTATATAAATATATACATATTTTATAAATATATTATTAGATATATTAATGAATTAATAGATAAAAATAAATAACATTTCATAAATACAATAAATATATATGGATTATATAATTCATTTCTTTAGGGTAAGGTATATTATTAAAAAACAAGTTTAAAACTAATTTAGTTTGGTACTTAGAGGGTTAATCACAAAAGTTAAACAGAAAAGTTAAACAGAAACTTTAAAACTAAAAGAAAAGAGGAGAGGTTATAAATAGAGGGAACACAGCTCTCGCACTCACTTTCACTCCAACCACTGATCAGCACACACACTCACTCACACAGACAGCAAGCCACAGAGAGTTTTTTTGCGTGCACAGGCCTGAGGAAGACCTCTAACAGGTCGAAACGTCGCCCTCTGCACGCATCATTATTTTGGTTTTTGTTTTCAATAAATATATAAATAAATAATTTCATTTTTTTGTTTTTTTGTTTTTTGACTTTAAGTTAAAACCTTTATTATTAAAAAAACAATAAAAACACTATAAAAAAATATTGGTTATTTCATTTGGATTTTGGTTAAAAAATATATATAAAACAGTTTAAAAAAACATACACAGGAACCACTACGCTCAATATGAGTGAGTGGATCACTGTACGGTACGGCAAAAGACGCCGTCAACAAACCTGGGACCAGAGGGAGGGGGCCAACTGGGGGAAGGACCGCGCACCACCTGTCCCCTTCAGGGGTCGGGGCCCTTACCCTCCACCTAATCAGCCTGTGCCTCCCTCAGGGAAATCGGCTCGCTACCTCGGTCCCCAGTCAAGATCATATGCAGCGGTGGTCCGAGAACCGACCAACCGCCCAACACCAAGATACACTCCAAGGGTGCAAGGACAAAATCAAGCTCCAAGACCACCTACCGATCCCAAGTTTGCTAAATTGGTTCGCCAATTGCATACGGTCATAAAAATGGTGCATCACCTTCAAAATGTCACGCCCAAACCGGGCAAGTCGGAACCTAAAATGATTGCTCGTATGGTTGACACCCTGTCCTCTATGATCAAGCCTGCATGTCCCACTCCTAACACCATGGACCTGGTAGCAGGCAATGCTAAGAACTGGGGATTCAACACCCTGTTGATCTTACAGGAACACTATACTGAGGGCCTGGAGAATATGCTGGCGGACATCGCCAAGGATTTGGTTCCGGATTGGAAGGCGGCATTTGAGGTGGCTACTAAATGGGCCCACAAGAACTTGCCACGCTTGACACAAGGGGTCATTGAGCATGCTGAGGCCTTGATCACTGCCTGCAGAGAGCCGACTGCAGATGTAAATAAAAACCAACAGCAGCAGATGGCTCCTGAAGTGGCAACTAGTGCACAAGCACCAGCACCACAGGCACATGCAACTACCACACAACCACAAACATCACAACCAATACACACCCCTACTACAAGTACAGATCAACAAACAAGGCCACAACAGACACAGGACTCAATCCAACAAGGTAGAGGGGTCACGGATACCATGCAACAGACAACTAACAGACAGACAGTGGCCACCATGACAGATCGGGTCTCGGATTGGTCACCAGACCCCACTCAAAAGGAACCTCAGGGGGAGGAAATGGAGGTTCAAACCGCTCAACTGATTACCCCTATTGGGGAGGACTCAAGACCACAACGGAGAGGAAGGTCACGCACTCCAGGAGTAGTGGCAGAAGACGATTTTGACTTTCAGATTGAGACGGTTCAATCAGGGGACGGGGATTCAAATAGGGAGACACACACAGTACCCCGTCCACAACTTGAGTCTGACACAGGGGAGAGGTATGACAACACCCCAGTCTTGACCCCTATCAGACAGGGACAACAGGACACAATTCAAGTGTCAGCTCAAGTTCACCAACAACCTTCAGCCCAGAGTGTTCCTTCACCAACAGACTGGGATCCTTTTATGGAAGAGGATGATGATGATGCCCTTTTGGACTTGACTTCTTCTCCAGAGCCAAAGGCTGTCAAAATCAAAAGACATATTATCACAACCCGGAAACTGGTGGACTGGACCCTGAGCGTTGGAAAAAAGTGGCTCATAATTGGGGATTCTAATTTGTCCAGAATTCCACCATACCGCATTCCGGATTTGCAGATTGACAGTTACCCAGGGGCTAATTTTCGCCACGCCGAGGCGGTGATGTCCAAAGCAATTAGCCACACAGTAGTTGAAAAAGTAGTACTGTCATTTGGACTGAATTGCCGGAACCAGAGAGCAAAGGAAACCGCAGTTAAGCAGATGCAGGCAGCAGTCAGAACTGCAAAGAGGCAATTCCCATATGCTGAAATCTGGATCCCACTCATTAACTATTCAGCAGATCTTCCCATCATGGAACGCAGAACACTACAGATACTTAATGCACACATAAAAAAGAACCTACCATTCATACCACTACTGGAAGACGAAGACTTTGACACGGATCAGGACAACACACATTGGACAAGTGATACAGCACGGGCCATGTTGGAACATTGGGCAGCTTTTTTAAACTTGTCAGCCCTGTGAGCCTCAAAGAGGAAGGGAACAAGGGACCACAGGCCCCACTGTCCAAAAATGTTATTGTTTTAGCTCCTAACTTGGCTCTTACAGAAGCACAAATTGCACTTTTGAATAGGGGCTTGACCTTTATCCCATCAACAATGACACAAAAGGATAAAAAAGAACAATTGTTGCTGGATATTCAAAGTTATCATAGAAAAATAAAATTAGCAGCATTTTTTAAAAATAGTCCAAGCAGGGAACAACCTAAATTCACACCACCCTCTAATTGGGCCCCGCCACAGGATAAATTGCCCCCTGAAATTGATTTCATTATTAAAAAGGACAATAGGGACCTTAAAAAACATTTTAAATTCATTAGGGAGACACCCAATTTGTCTAAGGAAGAAATGCAGGCAATCAAGGAATTGAGGGACAATAAACATATTGTCATCAAACCTGCGGACAAGGGGAGTGCTGTGGTAATTTTGAGTAGACAGCAATATGTTACGGAGGTCAAACGGCAATTAAGTGATACAATGTATTACACCAAGCTTAAAGAACCAATTTATTTAAAGACAGTACCGATAGTACACAAAATTATACACAGATTGTATAAAGGGAAGTATATTAACAAAAAACAAGAACTCTACCTTAAGGGAGACTGTGAACCTAGGCCCCGCAGGTTCTACATTCTGCCCAAGATACACAAGGACCCTCAGAAATGGACCGTACCACATCAGATTCCTCCAGGACGACCAATTGTGTCAGACTGTGCTAGTGAAACCTATGGAACGGCTGAATATATTGATTATTTTTTGACCCCCCTTTCAATTAAACACAAATCATACATCAAGGATACATATCATTTCATTAGTATTATTAAAAATCTCAAAATCCCACAGATTCATTTTTCTTTACGATCGATATTGACAGTCTTTATACCAATATCGATATTGCAGCTGGTTTACAGGCAGTTAAGGAAATATTTAATAAATATCCAGACCATAATAGGCCGGACACTGAATTATTACAATTATTAGAAATTAATTTGACCAAAAATGATTTTGAGTTCAATGGTGAATATTATTTGCAAATAAAGGGGACGGCCATGGGAAAGACATTTGCTCCCGCTTACGCTAATATTTTTATGGCAAAATGGGAAGATGAGGCCCTAACTAAATGCCAAAAGAAACCCTTCCGATATTACCGGTATTTGGATGATATATTTGGAATCTGGACATACTCTCAGGAGGAATTCCAGGAATTCATTCATACATTGAACACCCATGATTCTTCAATCACACTCAAATATGTACAGGATTTACAGTCAATTAATTTTCTGGATACAACAGTTTATAAAGGAACAGCATTTCTCCGACAAAACACATTGGACATCAAGGTTTATTTTAAAGAAACGGACACACACTCCTTATTGTTCAAAACCAGTTTTCATCCAAAACATACATACAGAGGTTTAATTAAGTCGCAGCTCATCCGATTCAAAAGGATTTGCACTCAGGAAAATGATTTCAGGGAAGCGGTTAAAATCCTTTTTGGGACACTCAGGAAAAGAGGCTACTCTAGGACCTTTTTGAGACAGTGTCTCAAGACATTCCATATCCGAAGCCAAGAGGGACGGAAAAATATCATTCCCTTGATTACCAATTTTTCCACAATAAACACCATAATTAACAATAAAATCAGGACCAATTTTAAGTCCATTATTGAAAATCAGGGGGTAATACCCAATCATGAGATCATATTGGCCTACAGAAGAAATAAAAACTTAAGGGATTTGTTAGTGAAGGCTAAATTAACGTCCTTGTATCAACCAAAAATCAATGTCTTAACGAGACAATTTTGTCAATTAAGATTCATTCAGAATCGAATTACAAAAACAATTTTCAAAATCAAACAAACATTTAATACCCAGACCTCAAACTGTGTTTATGTTATTTTTGTTTGAAATGTGGTATCCAATATGTGGAGAAACCAAAAATTCATTATCCATCAGGATGATGCAACATAGGTACATTATCAAAAATAAAAAAGATACCTATACCCCTTTCGTTAGACATTTCATTTGGCATGGCTTGCTCTCGGTGATGGTGGCAGGACTTCAAAGTAACTCTTCCTGGTCAGACCTGGAAAGAAAAAAAGTGGAAAGACAATGGATATATTTATTAGATACTAAAGATCCCAACGGTCTTAATATGAAGTACAATTAATTAATTGTTTTAATTTGGTCCTGCGGATCTCGGTTGGAGTGATTAAATGAGTGAATGAGATTACTGGGGAAATAATTTAATTAGAGTTCTAAACCCATTAATTGGTTAACCTCTATTTTATTCACATTTGATTATTTGGATGTCTAATCCTAGCTAATATTATGCTTAATCTCAACCTTATTTTTAGCCTAAACATAACCCTAATTAATTGGTGCCTAAACCTAACCATAATTTTTATCCTAAACTTAACCATTACTAATCTAGTGCCTAAACCTAATCTTAACTAATTGGATGCCTAAACCTAACCATAGTTGATCCTAAACCTAACCATTACTAATTTGGTGCCTAAACCTAATCCTAATTAATTGGATGCCTAAACCTAATCATGCCTAAACCTAACCCCAGTTATCTCTATGATTTTACTAACCCTAATCCTATGATTTACCCTAACCCCAACCATTAGACTCTTATGCCTAACCCTAAAGATTAAAATGATTTCAGAATTACTATTATATTAATTTTATATAAATATATACATATTTTATAAATATATTATTAGATATATTAATGAATTAATAGATAAAAATAAATAACATTTCATAAATACAATAAATATATATGGATTATATAATTCATTTCTTTAGGGTAAGGTATATTATTAAAAAAACAAGTTTAAAACTAATTTAGTTTGGTACTTAGAGGGTTAATCACAAAAGTTAAACAGAAAAGTTAAACAGAAACTTTAAAACTAAAAGAAAAGAGGAGAGGTTATAAATAGAGGGAACACAGCTCTCGCACTCACTTTCACTCCAACCACTGATCAGCACACACACTCACTCACACAGACAGCAAGCCACAGAGAGTTTTTTTGCGTGCACAGGCCTGAGGAAGACCTCTAACAGGTCGAAACGTCGCCCTCTGCACGCATCATTATTTTGGTTTTGTTTTCAATAAATATATAAATAAATAATTTCATTTTTTTGTTTTTTGTTTTTTGACTTTAAGTTAAAACCTTTATTATTAAAAAAACAATAAAAACACTATAAAAAAATATTGGTTATTTCATTTGGATTTTGGTTAAAAAATATATATAAAACAGTTTAAAAAAACATACACAGGAACCACTACGCTCAATATGAGTGAGTGGATCACTGTACGGTACGGCAAAAGACGCCGTCAACAAACCTGGGACCAGAGGGAGGGGGCCAACTGGGGGAAGGACCGCGCACCACCTGTCCCCTTCAGGGGTCGGGGCCCTTACCCTCCACCTAATCAGCCTGTGCCTCCCTCAGGGAAATCGGCTCGCTACCTCGGTCCCCAGTCAAGATCATATGCAGCGGTGGTCCGAGAACCGACCAACCGCCCAACACCAAGATACACTCCAAGGGTGCAAGGACAAAATCAAGCTCCAAGACCACCTACCGATCCCAAGTTTGCTAAATTGGTTCGCCAATTGCATACGGTCATAAAAATGGTGCATCACCTTCAAAATGTCACGCCCAAACCGGGCAAGTCGGAACCTAAAATGATTGCTCGTATGGTTGACACCCTGTCCTCTATGATCAAGCCTGCATGTCCCACTCCTAACACCATGGACCTGGTAGCAGGCAATGCTAAGAACTGGGGATTCAACACCCTGTTGATCTTACAGGAACACTATACTGAGGGCCTGGAGAATATGCTGGCGGACATCGCCAAGGATTTGGTTCCGGATTGGAAGGCGGCATTTGAGGTGGCTACTAAATGGGCCCACAAGAACTTGCCACGCTTGACACAAGGGGTCATTGAGCATGCTGAGGCCTTGATCACTGCCTGCAGAGAGCCGACTGCAGATGTAAATAAAAACCAACAGCAGCAGATGGCTCCTGAAGTGGCAACTAGTGCACAAGCACCAGCACCACAGGCACATGCAACTACCACACAACCACAAACATCACAACCAATACACACCCCTACTACAAGTACAGATCAACAAACAAGGCCACAACAGACACAGGACTCAATCCAACAAGGTAGAGGGGTCACGGATACCATGCAACAGACAACTAACAGACAGACAGTGGCCACCATGACAGATCGGGTCTCGGATTGGTCACCAGACCCCACTCAAAAGGAACCTCAGGGGGAGGAAATGGAGGTTCAAACCGCTCAACTGATTACCCCTATTGGGGAGGACTCAAGACCACAACGGAGAGGAAGGTCACGCACTCCAGGAGTAGTGGCAGAAGACGATTTTGACTTTCAGATTGAGACGGTTCAATCAGGGGACGGGGATTCAAATAGGGAGACACACACAGTACCCCGTCCACAACTTGAGTCTGACACAGGGGAGAGGTATGACAACACCCCAGTCTTGACCCCTATCAGACAGGGACAACAGGACACAATTCAAGTGTCAGCTCAAGTTCACCAACAACCTTCAGCCCAGAGTGTTCCTTCACCAACAGACTGGGATCCTTTTATGGAAGAGGATGATGATGATGCCCTTTTGGACTTGACTTCTTCTCCAGAGCCAAAGGCTGTCAAAATCAAAAGACATATTATCACAACCCGGAAACTGGTGGACTGGACCCTGAGCGTTGGAAAAAAGTGGCTCATAATTGGGGATTCTAATTTGTCCAGAATTCCACCATACCGCATTCCGGATTTGCAGATTGACAGTTACCCAGGGGCTAATTTTCGCCACGCCGAGGCGGTGATGTCCAAAGCAATTAGCCACACAGTAGTTGAAAAAGTAGTACTGTCATTTGGACTGAATTGCCGGAACCAGAGAGCAAAGGAAACCGCAGTTAAGCAGATGCAGGCAGCAGTCAGAACTGCAAAGAGGCAATTCCCATATGCTGAAATCTGGATCCCACTCATTAACTATTCAGCAGATCTTCCCATCATGGAACGCAGAACACTACAGATACTTAATGCACACATAAAAAGAACCTACCATTCATACCACTACTGGAAGACGAAGACTTTGACACGGATCAGGACAACACACATTGGACAAGTGATACAGCACGGGCCATGTTGGAACATTGGGCAGCTTTTTTAAACTTGTCAGCCCTGTGAGCCTCAAAGAGGAAGGGAACAAGGGACCACAGGCCCCACTGTCCAAAAATGTTATTGTTTTAGCTCCTAACTTGGCTCTTACAGAAGCACAAATTGCACTTTTGAATAGGGGCTTGACCTTTATCCCATCAACAATGACACAAAAGGATAAAAAAGAACAATTGTTGCTGGATATTCAAAGTTATCATAGAAAAATAAAATTAGCAGCATTTTTTAAAAATAGTCCAAGCAGGGAACAACCTAAATTCACACCACCCTCTAATTGGGCCCCGCCACAGGATAAATTGCCCCCTGAAATTGATTTCATTATTAAAAAGGACAATAGGGACCTTAAAAAACATTTTAAATTCATTAGGGAGACACCCAATTTGTCTAAGGAAGAAATGCAGGCAATCAAGGAATTGAGGGACAATAAACATATTGTCATCAAACCTGCGGACAAGGGGAGTGCTGTGGTAATTTTGAGTAGACAGCAATATGTTACGGAGGTCAAACGGCAATTAAGTGATACAATGTATTACACCAAGCTTAAAGAACCAATTTATTTAAAGACAGTACCGATAGTACACAAAATTATACACAGATTGTATAAAGGGAAGTATATTAACAAAAAACAAGAACTCTACCTTAAGGGAGACTGTGAACCTAGGCCCCGCAGGTTCTACATTCTGCCCAAGATACACAAGGACCCTCAGAAATGGACCGTACCACATCAGATTCCTCCAGGACGACCAATTGTGTCAGACTGTGCTAGTGAAACCTATGGAACGGCTGAATATATTGATTATTTTTTGACCCCCCTTTCAATTAAACACAAATCATACATCAAGGATACATATCATTTCATTAGTATTATTAAAAATCTCAAAATCCCCACAGATTCATTTTTCTTTACGATCGATATTGACAGTCTTTATACCAATATCGATATTGCAGCTGGTTTACAGGCAGTTAAGGAAATATTTAATAAATATCCAGACCATAATAGGCCGGACACTGAATTATTACAATTATTAGAAATTAATTTGACCAAAAATGATTTTGAGTTCAATGGTGAATATTATTTGCAAATAAAGGGGACGGCCATGGGAAAGACATTTGCTCCCGCTTACGCTAATATTTTTATGGCAAAATGGGAAGATGAGGCCCTAACTAAATGCCAAAAGAAACCCTTCCGATATTACCGGTATTTGGATGATATATTTGGAATCTGGACATACTCTCAGGAGGAATTCCAGGAATTCATTCATACATTGAACACCCATGATTCTTCAATCACACTCAAATATGTACAGGATTTACAGTCAATTAATTTTCTGGATACAACAGTTTATAAAGGAACAGCATTTCTCCGACAAAACACATTGGACATCAAGGTTTATTTTAAAGAAACGGACACACACTCCTTATTGTTCAAAACCAGTTTTCATCCAAAACATACATACAGAGGTTTAATTAAGTCGCAGCTCATCCGATTCAAAAGGATTTGCACTCAGGAAAATGATTTCAGGGAAGCGGTTAAAATCCTTTTTGGGACACTCAGGAAAAGAGGCTACTCTAGGACCTTTTTGAGACAGTGTCTCAAGACATTCCATATCCGAAGCCAAGAGGGACGGAAAAATATCATTCCCTTGATTACCAATTTTTCCACAATAAACACCATAATTAACAATAAAATCAGGACCAATTTTAAGTCCATTATTGAAAATCAGGGGTAATACCCAATCATGAGATCATATTGGCCTACAGAAGAAATAAAAACTTAAGGGATTTGTTAGTGAAGGCTAAATTAACGGCCTTGTATCAACCAAAAATCAATGTCTTAACGAGACAATTTTGTCAATTAAGATTCATTCAGAATCGAATTACAAAAACAATTTTCAAAATCAAACAAACATTTAATACCCAGACCTCAAACTGTGTTTATGTTATTTTTTGTTTGAAATGTGGTATCCAATATGTGGGAGAAACCAAAAATTCATTATCCATCAGGATGATGCAACATAGGTACATTATCAAAAATAAAAAAGATACCTATACCCCTTTCGTTAGACATTTCATTTGGCATGGCTTGCTCTCGGTGATGGTGGCAGGACTTCAAAGTAACTCTTCCTGGTCAGACCTGGAAAGAAAAAAAGTGGAAAGACAATGGATATATTTATTAGATACTAAAGATCCCAACGGTCTTAATATGAAGTACAATTAATTAATTGTTTTAATTTTGGTCCTGCGGATCTCGGTTGGAGTGATTAAATGAGTGAATGAGATTACTGGGGAAATAATTTAATTAGAGTTCTAAACCCATTAATTGGTTAACCTCTATTTTATTCACATTTGATTATTTGGATGTCTAATCCTAGCTAATATTATGCTTAATCTCAACCTTATTTTTAGCCTAAACATAACCCTAATTAATTGGTGCCTAAACCTAACCATAATTTTTATCCTAAACTTAACCATTACTAATCTAGTGCCTAAACCTAATCTTAACTAATTGGATGCCTAAACCTAACCATAGTTGATCCTAAACCTAACCATTACTAATTTGGTGCCTAAACCTAATCCTAATTAATTGGATGCCTAAACCTAATCATGCCTAAACCTAACCCCAGTTATCTCTATGATTTTACTAACCCTAATCCTATGATTTACCCTAACCCCAACCATTAGACTCTTATGCCTAACCCTAAAGATTAAAATGATTTCAGAATTACTATTATATTAATTTTATATAAATATATACATATTTTATAAATATATTATTAGATATATTAATGAATTAATAGATAAAAATAAATAACATTTCATAAATACAATAAATATATATGGATTATATAATTCATTTCTTTAGGGTAAGGTATATTATTAAAAAAACAAGTTTAAAACTAATTTAGTTTGGTACTTAGAGGGTTAATCACAAAAGTTAAACAGAAAAGTTAAACAGAAACTTTAAAACTAAAAGAAAAGAGGAGAGGTTATAAATAGAGGGAACACAGCTCTCGCACTCACTTTCACTCCAACCACTGATCAGCACACACACTCACTCACACAGACAGCAAGCCACAGAGAGTTTTTTTGCGTGCACAGGCCTGAGGAAGACCTCTAACAGGTCGAAACGTCGCCCTCTGCACGCATCATTATTTTGGTTTTGTTTTCAATAAATATATAAATAAATAATTTCATTTTTTTGTTTTTTGTTTTTTGACTTTAAGTTAAAACCTTTATTATTAAAAAACAATAAAAACACTATAAAAAAATATTGGTTATTTCATTTGGATTTTGGTTAAAAAATATATATTAAAACAGTTTAAAAAAACATACACAGGAACCACTACGCTCAATATGAGTGAGTGGATCACTGTACGGTACGGCAAAAGACGCCGTCAACAAACCTGGGACCAGAGGGAGGGGGCCAACTGGGGGAAGGACCGCGCACCACCTGTCCCCTTCAGGGGTCGGGGCCCTTACCCTCCACCTAACCCTAACCCTAACCCTAACCCTAACCCTAAACTTAACCATCTTAGTTCTGGATGCCTAATCCTAACCTTTTTTGCTAGCCCTAATCCCGCCTTGATCCTAACCCTAACCAGTTTGAGTGGATGCCTAAACATAATTAGTCTTAATGCCTAATCTTAAACCCCCCCTTTTTTACGAGCCCTAACCCTGCCTTAATCCTAACCCTAACCATTTGATTGGATTTAATTTGTTTAAAAACCTTTGCCTAAACTTAACCCTGATATTTTATGGATTAATTTCATATAATTTTTTTATATATTTATATAATAAAAAAACTTTTATATATTTTTATATATATTTTTTATATATTTTTTATATATATTTTATATATTTTTTTATATCAATAATAAATAATTATAAATATTTTATATAAAAATAGTTTTGAATATTTTATATAAATATATTATTTCATAAGGTTAATTCATTATTTAGAAACTTAAAAATCATTAAAAACTATAATATGAGTTTATTTAATATATGGTTTAAAAAGGGTTAAGAAGAGGAAAAGATAGAATAAGGTAGGTTAAAAAACTACTGGAATTGAAGGGCTAAATTTAAAAAGCTAAAACTAAATAAATTAGGCGACTGGTTTTTGTATCAACAAGAGCGGGTATATAAGGGAGATCCATCGCTCAACTATTCCATTTGGAGCTGCTCGTGGATGGACTGCTTTAATGCATGGGAGCCATCTTTTTTGTTTTTTCTTTTTTCTGCCCGGCCTGAAGAAGGCATTTTATAGCCGAAACGTCGCGATAGGGCACCATTTTAGTTAGTTTTTAAAGAATTCATTTTTTAGGGAGATTTTAGTTTGTTAAAAAAATACATATTTTTAGTTCATTTATTTTTTATATATACAAAATTTAAAAACACACCATCATTCTAAACGCCAGCAATGGCTTATGCCAGCAGAGATGATGGGTGGCAGCTGGTTCGCGGGGGAGGAGGGGTCGCCCCCGGGTCCGAACGGATACCTTTCGACCCCAACAAGACCAGGCCTGGTCACTTGGGGACTGGGGGGGGATGGACACAGGGGGGAGGGCCCGTGCAATTCCCGTTCCCCAGTGGAGGGGACGGGCTAACCCTCCGCCTAACCCCTAACCCTAACCCCCTAACCCCTAACCCCCCCCCCTAACCCTAACCCTAACCCTACCCTAACCCCCTAACCCTAACCCCTAACCCTAACCCCCCCTAACCCTAACCCTAACCCCTTTACAGCTGGACCTGCTGCTTTTACTAAACTTAACCACTCCCTTCTTCTTGCTGGATTATCTGCTGCTTGTTGGACATTTCTCAGCCAAATACATATATGGGGCAGAAAAAAATCGACTTTTTTTATAGGTACCTATCGACTCCAAATGGTCTGAAACGTGCTCCTAAATAGGTCCCACAACCCATCTTTGGCCTATGGCACTTAGTCGTTTTTCCACCAAATACATGTATGGGGTCAGAAAAAAATCGACTTTTTTATAGGTACCTATCGACTCCAAATGGTCTGAAACGTGCTCCTAAATAGGTCCCACAACCCATCTTTGGCCTATGGCACTTAGTCGTTTTTCCACCAAATACATGTATGGGGTCAGAAAAAAATCGACTTTTTTTATAGGTACCTATCGACTCCAAATGGTCTGAAACGTGCTCCTAAATAGGTCCCACAAACAATCCTGACCCCGTGGCACTTAGTAAATTTTTCGCATTTTATCGCACCAATGTATTTCCTATGGGAAAACATTGACGGTAAATATCGCGAGAACCGTACGTCCTAGAGACTTCCAAATGGTGTCTACCCCCCCATTTTCGGCTACGGGGAACACGTAGACACCAAGATTATGTCTGTGCGACCTTCCGGTCCCGAGATATGGCCATTTTTGAAATGGGGCGAAATGGGGCAAATGGGTTTTTTGGCCATAACTCCGCCCCCTTACGTCGTAGGAGGACGAACCGGATATCAATCGACGCGTCTCGACGAGACGAAGTTCCACGGGGTCAATGGATTTTTTCTAAAATGCTCCTATCAAAAGTTATTCCAAAAAAACTGATTTTTTTGCCCCATTTCGAGTGGTTTTCATCCCTATACCTAACCCTAACCCTAACCCTAACCCCCTAACCCTAACCCTAACCCTAACCCTAACCCTAACCCTAACCCTAACCCTAAACTTAACCATCTTAGTTCTGGATGCCTAATCCTAACCTTTTTGCTAGCCCTAATCCCGCCTTGATCCTAACCCTAACCAGTTTGAGTGGATGCCTAAACATAATTAGTCTTAATGCCTAATCTTAAACCCCCCTTTTTTTACGAGCCCTAACCCTGCCTTAATCCTAACCCTAACCATTTGATTGGATTTAATTTGTTTAAAAACCTTTGCCTAAACTTAACCCTGATATTTTATGGATTAATTTCATATAATTTTTTATATATTTATATAATAAAAAAACTTTTATATATATTTTTTATATATTTTTTTTATATTTTTTATATATTTTTTATATATTTTTTATATCAATAATAAATAATTATAATATTTTATATAAAAATAGTTTTGAATATTTTATATAAATATATTATTTCATAAGGTTAATTCATTATTTAGAAACTTAAAAATCATTAAAAACTATAAATATGAGTTTATTTAATATATGGTTTAAAAAGGGTTAAGAAGAGGAAAAGATAGAATAAGGTAGGTTAAAAAAACTACTGGAATTGAAGGGCTAAATTTAAAAAGCTAAAACTAAATAAATTAGGCGACTGGTTTTTGTATCAACAAGAGCGGGTATATAAGGGAGATCCATCGCTCAACTATTCCATTTTGGAGCTGCTCGTGGATGGACTGCTTTAATGCATGGGAGCCATCTTTTTTGTTTTTCTTTTTTTCTGCCCGGCCTGAAGAAGGCATTTTATAGCCGAAACGTCGCGATAGGGCACCATTTTAGTTAGTTTTTAAAGAATTCATTTTTTAGGGAGATTTTAGTTTGTTAAAAAAATACATATTTTTAGTTCATTTATTTTTTATATATACAAAATTTAAAAAACACCCATCATTCTAAACGCCAGCAATGGCTTATGCCAGCAGAGATGATGGGTGGCAGCTGGTTCGCCGGGGGAGGAGGGGTCGCCCCCGGGTCCGAACGGATACCTTTCGACCCAACAAGACCAGGCCTGGTCACTTGGGGACTGGGGGGGGATGGACACAGGGGGGAGGGCCCGTGCAATTCCCGTTCCCCAGTGGAGGGGACGGGCTAACCCTCCGCCTAACCCTAACCCTAACCCCCTAACCCTAACCCCCCCCCCTAACCCTAACCCTAACCCTACCCTAACCCCTAACCCTAACCCCTAACCCTAAACCCCCCCTAACCCTAACCCTAACCCTTTACAGCTGGACCTGCTGCTTTTACTAAACTTAAACCACTCCTTCTTCTTGCTGGATTATCTGCTGCTTGTTGGACATTTCTCAGCCAAATACATATATGGGGCAGAAAAAAATCGACTTTTTTATAGGTACCTATCGACTCCAAATGGTCTGAAACGTGCTCCTAAATAGGTCCCACAACCCATCTTTGGCCTATGGCACTTAGTCGTTTTTCCACCAAATACATGTATGGGGTCAGAAAAAAATCGACTTTTTTATAGGTACCTATCGACTCCAAATGGTCTGAAACGTGCTCCTAATAGGTCCACAACCCATCTTTGGCCTATGGCACTTAGTCGTTTTTCCACCAAATACATGTATGGGGTCAGAAAAAAAATCGACTTTTTTTATAGGTACCTATCGACTCCAAATGGTCTGAAACGTGCTCCTAAATAGGTCCCACAAACAATCCTGACCCCGTGGCACTTAGTAAATTTTCGCATTTTATCGCACCAATGTATTTCCTATGGGAAAACATTGACGGTAAATATCGCGAGAACCGTACGTCCTAGAGACTTCCAAATGGTGTCTACCCCCCCATTTTCGGCTACGGGGAACACGTAGACACCAAGATTATGTCTGTGCGACCTTCCGGTCCCGAGATATGGCCATTTTTGAAATGGGGCGAAATGGGGCAAATGGGTTTTTTGGCCATAACTCCGCCCCCTTACGTCGTAGGAGGACGAACCGGATATCAATCGACGCGTCTCGACGAGACGAAGTTCCACGGGGTCAATGGATTTTTTCTAAAATGCTCCTATCAAAAGTTATTCCAAAAAAACTGATTTTTTGCCCCATTTCGAGTGGTTTTCATCCCTATACCTAACCCTAACCCTAACCCTAACCCTAACCCCCTAACCCTAACCCTAACCCTAACCCTAACCCCCTAACCCTAACCCTAACCCTAACCCTAACCCTAACCCTAACCCCTACCCCTAACCCTAACCCTAACCCTAACCCAACCCTAACCCTAACCCCCTAACCCTAACCCTAACCCTAACCCCCTAACCCCCTAACCCTAACCCTTGTATTTATGCCTAACCCTAATCTTGCCTAACCCTAACATTTAACCCCTGCCTAAACTTAACCCTATTAATAAATAATTTAATTATACTTCATAAAGATGTAATTAAAAATTAATTATAAATATTATTAGTATCATAAATATTATATAAATAGAATAAAATATATATAGGATTTATAATTCATATACATAGGATTTATAATTCATATTTTAGGGTTAAAAAGCTTAAAATCTATTAAAAACAACTCATTATATATTGGAGTTCATTTAAAACCTATTGGGAGTGAAGGGGTTAAGGTTTTTAGATGAAAATTAAAAACAGGCGGAGAGTTACAAAATAGGCGATAAATTTTAAAAGAAAGGGCGAGAGCAAGGATTTAAAAGGGAAATAGGCGGACCTGCTCACTTTTTCTGCAGCCATCATAGAGGTAGCTCACTCTGGTGTCTGGAAGCCATTTTTTCACAATGTGCTAAGCCTGAGGAAGACACGGACGTGTCGAAACGTCGCGAGGCACACTGTTTTGATTTAGTTTAAATAAAAATAAAAAAAGAAAAATACAAAAAAAGAAATATATTTTTCAGGGAGTTTTTTTATTTATATTACCTTTTTTTGAAAAAAAACATTTACTTTTGATTTCATTATAAATATATAAACATTGAAAAACAACCACCATCAATGGCTTATGCCAATGATGATGGGTGGCAGCTGGTCCATTATGGGAGAAGGGGTCGCTCCCATCAACGGACCTGGGATCTTAGACCCCAAGGACCGAATTGGTCATCATGGGACCGGGGGGGGATGGAGGCTAGAGGGAAGGACGGTGCAGCTCCCGACCCTCGGCTGAGAGTCGGGGTTTCTAACCCTCCGCCTAACCCTCCCTATGCCTAAACTTAACCCCTAATACAATGCTCCTTATAACCATGTATGTTGTTGATTTATCGATTTTATTTCTGGATGGATGTTCACCGGGTTACTGTAGACAAAATGATGACGTCATAACTGAGTCCGATGTCAGAGTTTACAGGTCCGTGAGCGGTTCCATACACGGGAGTAGCTGGATGGAGAGTGCACTGGCTGCGCCACGCCTACGGCGTGGCTCAGCCCAACATTCATCTTTCCTAACCCACTTTTCTTCACCTAACCTTAACCCTCCTAACCCTACATTAACTTTTCTTCACCTAACCCTTCGCCCTGTCCTGGTTCATTCCTCTAAACCTAACTACTTCCACTTACCTGATTACAGCTGGACCTGCTGCTTTTACTAAACTTAACCACTCCCTTCTTCTTGCTGGATTATCTGCTGTTTACTGGACATTTCTCAGCCAAATACGTATATGGGTCCGAAAAAAATCTACTTTTTTTCATAGGTACCTATGGACTCCAAATGGTCTGAAACGTGCTCCTAAATAGGTCCCACAACTTGACTTTGGCTTGTGGCACTTATTAAATTTTTCACATTTTATCGCATCAATGCATTTCCTATGGGAAAACTTTGACGGCAAATATCGCGAGAACCGTACGTCCTAGAGACTTGGAACCAATGTCCGTCAAACATAATTCGACCACGCTGGACATGCCCATATGTGTATCTGTGCGACCTTCCGTTCCCGAGATACACACACTTGGTGCCCAAAAAAGGGGAGTATCTCCGGATCGGAAGCTCACACAGACGAACGGAAGACGTCACTGGAAAGCCCAACCTGGAAAATGGGGGGGTGCGTTAAGGTTTCAAGTCTCTACGACCTTCCTATCAAAAGTTATTCAACTTTTAAACCCACATTCCAAAGGGTTCATTGGTGGCAAAACTCTGTTAACCTATTCCTCATCTATAATTTCATTGATTAAAGGGATGAGGGATCATTTTAATCATTTCAGACATAAAACTCAGCTGTTACAGGACCATAGGATTATAACTGTATACAGGAAAAACAAGAACTTGAGGGATTACCTTGTTAAAGCTAAATTGAAAGCACTGTAGAACTCTAGACCGAGAGGGCATGGAGAATTTTTCAGAACCAACTGTGGGTTCAAAACCAACACAATAATAATGTATTTCCTACACAGAAGTATGGTAATGTTTATTCAAACAACTGTGTATACTTGATAAGGTGTAAACAATGTGGAATTCAATATGACGGCGAGACACAAAACTCATTACTTACCAGATTCACACAACACAGATATAATTTCTTTAAAAGGAAGAACATCCATATCCCATTGGTGAAACACTTCATTGATCATGGTCGGTCCTCACTTGTAGCTTGTGTCTTGCAGTGTAATCCCAGATGGTCCACAATGCAGAGAAGAAGAGCAGAGAGGCTCAGGATAAAACAGTTGAGGACTCTTCAACCATTAGGCCTCAATGTGATGATTGACTCCAGATCCCTGGATGGTTGATGGCCCATGCACTTCGAAATGCCGACGCCTTTGTCATCGACATTTAACCTTGATTTCCTAACCCAAACCGGGCAGCTGGCACGCTGCGCTGGGCCTGTGTCACTTTTTAGCTCCTCTCGCTGAGAGAAGCATCTTTTGTCAAATGTGCTGAGAATGAAGCAGGGCTGTTGTTAGGGTTAATTCTTCATCTCATATGCCATCACTGAATTGTTAGAGATAAAACCTGACTTTAGCTACTGATTAGTTTCTTAGAAGATAATGCTACACGTATATACTCCATTTATATTTGGTTACTTAGATAACTTTACACATATATATTCCATTTTGTATTTTGATGATACGTTTTAGATGATTCACCATTTATACACTACTGATGATTACTAGTGATGTTTGTGTATTCTGAAAAATTATGAGAGACTCACTTCCTCAATAAGTTACCTCTAAACACTCTTTCTTCCATGACAGAGAAGACTCTTTCTCTATAATAAATACCTCTGAAAACACTTCTTCTTCTAGAAATGTATTAAACTGTGTGTATTACTAAATAAATAAACAATGGTGATTTTCAAGTAATGCTAAAAATTGATACTGTGTTGTAGTGATCTGATAATAATGAGAAGGAATCAAGCATTAGTAACGTGGTACGAAGGACTGATACATGTGAGGGACAGGTCAGATCACTAGATGGTCTCAAATGATTAACACTGCCTAAGCTAAAAAAATCTGTTTTGCACTCATCATGAACACTGTCTTATCTCTCTGCACGTAGCTTGAACATTGTGCCACTGTGTGAACTTGTGATTTACTTAGCTATGGGAGGGGAGGTTACGAGGACATCTTGTGAAAACAACCTAAGTAAAAGTAGCAAGGGGGGAACATCTCAAGATCTACAAAGAGCATCACTGAAGTCAGAGAGACTTAGAGACAGAAGTGGTATTTCCAAATAAAGCATGTACTTATGCAGAGTTGGGAGGTTTTTTTCATGGTGCTGTCTCTCGTGGTTGGATGGACCAAGTGCCAAGAGGCTAGGACCAGCCTGTGCACCAATGAAGGGAGAGCTAAGTCTAAACCACAGCTCCTCCCCACCTGTTTAGCCAATGGATGCTGATTACTCACACATAGAGCAAAAATATGTTATAAGTTTGTAATGGAATTTTTCATACTTTTCTGGAACGGTGGTTACAGCTAACTGCTTGCAGACTGTGATTTCCTCAACAGAGAAGGTCCATGTACAACATTCTTTTTAATCATCCAATTTAAATAAAAAATAATATAAACCTGAACGTCGTGTTTGTCCTCTTTCAAATTAATGAACACACCTCGACACTCTGGCTGTTCTGGCCCAAAGTGCCCACTTTGTGCATTGCGCTTAGCCGTTGTCACTTTTCAGCTCCTCTCACCGAGAGACGCACGTTTGGTGAAATGCGCTGGGAATGAATCCGAGCTGTGCCCATGGTGCAGTTTCTGAGCTGAAATGATAGTAGAATGCTCAATTGCTGGCTATTCTGGGCCAAAAGCAGGCAGCTGGCACGCTGTGCTGTGTTTATGTCACTTTTCAGCTCATCTTGCCGAAAGACGCACGTTTGGTGAAATGCGCTGGGAATGAAGCAGAGCTGTGCCCATGGTGCAGTTTCTGAGCTGAAATGAGTAGGATGCTCAATTGCTGGCTATTCTGGGCCAAGAGCAGGCAGCTGGCACGCTGTGCTGTGTTTATGTCACTTTCAGCTCCTCTCGGCGAGAGACGCATGTTTTGACAAATACAGTGAAAATGAAGCAGAGCTGTGCCCATGGTGCAGTTTCTAAGCTGAAATGAGTAGAATGGTCAATTGCTGGCTATTCTGGGCCAAAAGCAGGCAGCTGGCACGCTGTGCTGTGTTTATGTCACTTTTCAGCTCATCTCGCCGAAAGACGCACGTTTGGTGAAATGCGCTGGGAATGAAGCAGAGCTGTGCCCATGGTGCAGTTTCTGAGCTGAAATGAGTAGGATGCTCAATTGCTGGCTATTCTGGGCCAAAAGCAGGCAGCTGGCACGCTGTGCTGTGTTTATGTCACTTTTCAGCTCCTCTCGGCGAGAGACGCAGGTTTTGACAAATACAGTGAAAATGAAGCAGAGCTGTGCCCATGGTGCAGTTTCTGAGCTGAAATGAGTAGAATGCTCAAATGCTGGCTATTCTGGGCCAAAAGCAGGCAGCTGGCACGCTGTGCTGTGTTTTGTCACTTTTCAGCTCATCTCGCCGAAAGACGCAGTTTGGTGAAATGCGCTGGGAATGAAGCAGAGCTGTGCCCATGGTGCAGTTTCTGAGCTGAAATGAGTAGGATGTTCAATTGCTGGCTATTCTGGGCCAAAAGCAGGCAGCTGGCACGCTGTGCTGTGTTTATGTCACTTTTCAGCTCTCTCGGCGAGAGACGCAGGTTTGACAAATACAGTGAAAATGAAGCAGAGCTGTGCCCATGGTGCAGTTTCTGAGCTGAAATGAGTAGAATGCTCAATTGCTGGCTATTTGGGCCAAAAGCAGGCAGCTGGCACGCTGTGCTGTGTTTATGTCACTTTTCAGCTCCTCTCGCCGAGAGACGCATGTTTTGACAAATACAGTGAAAATGAAGCAAGCTGTGCCCGTGGTGCAGTTTCTGAGCTGAAATGAGTAGAATGGTCAAATGCTGGCTATTCTGGGCCAAAAGCAGGCAGCTGGCACGCTGTGCTGTGTTTATGTCACTTTTCAGCTCCTCTCGCCGAAAGACGCACGTTTGGTGAAATGCGCTGGGAATGAAGCAGAGCTGTGCCCATGGTGCAGTTTCTGAGCTGAAATGAGTAGAATGGTCAAATGCTGGCTATTCTGGGCCAAAAGCAGGCAGCTGGCACGCTGTGCTGTGTTTATGTCACTTTTCAGCTCCTCTCGCCGAGAGACGCATGTTTTGACAAATACAGTGAAAATGAAGCAGAGCTGTGCCCGTGGTGCAGTTTCTGAGCTGAAATGAGTAGAATGGTCAAATGCTGGCTATTCTGGGCCAAAAGCAGGCAGCTGGCACGCTGTCCTGTGTTTATGTCACTTTTCAGCTCCTCTCGGCGAGAGACGCAGGTTTTGACAAATACAGTGAAAATGAAGCAGAGCTGTGCCCATGGTGCAGTTTCTG
Source organism: Caranx melampygus (assembly GCA_019059645.1). Classification (NCBI taxonomy): domain Eukaryota; kingdom Metazoa; phylum Chordata; class Actinopteri; order Carangiformes; family Carangidae; genus Caranx; species Caranx melampygus. The sequence continues at coordinate 9,223 of JAFELL010002192.1, read as the reverse complement.
AGCTGAAATGAGTAGAATGGTCAAATGCTGGCTATTCTGGGCCAAAAGCAGGCAGCTGGCACGCTGTCCTGTGTTTATGTCACTTTTCAGCTCCTCTCGGCGAGAGACGCACGTTTGTTGAAATGCGCTGGGAATGAAGCAGAGCTGTGCCCATGGTGCAGTTCTGAGCTGAAATGAGTAGAATGGTCAATGCTGGCTATTCTGGGCCAAAAGCAGGCAGCTGGCACGCTGTGCTGTGTTATGTCACTTTTCAGCTCCTCTCGCCGAGAGACGCATGTTTTGACAAATACAGTGAAAATGAAGCAAAGCTGTGCCCGTGGTGCAGTTTCTGAGCTGAAATGAGTAGAATGGTCAAATGCTGGCTATTCTGGGCCAAAAGCAGGCAGCTGGCACGCTGTCTGTGTTTATGTCACTTTTCAGCTCCTCTCGCCGAGAGACGCAGGTTTTGACAAATACAGTGAAAATGAAGCAGAGCTGTGCCCGTGGTGCAGTTTCTGAGCTGAAATGAGTAGAATGGTCAATTGCTGGCTATTCTGGGCCAAAAGCAGGCAGCTGGCACGCTGTGCTGTTTATGTCACTTTTCAGCTCCTCTCGGCGAGAGACGCAGTTTTGACAAATACAGTGAAAATGAAGCAAAGCTGTGCCCATGGTGCAGTTTCTGAGCTGAAATGAGTAGAATGGTCAAATGCTGGCTATTCTGGGCCAAAAGCAGGCAGCTGGCACGCTGTCCTGTGTTTATGTCACTTTTCAGCTCCTCTCTGCGAGAGACGCAGGTTTTGACAAATACAGTGAAAATGAAGCAGAGCTGTGCCGTGGTGCAGTTTCTGAGCTGAAATGAGTAGAATGGTCAAATGCTGGCTATTCTGGGCCAAAAGCAGGCAGCTGGCACGCTGTCCTGTGTTTATGTCACTTTTCAGCTCCTCTCGGCGAGAGACGCAGGTTTGACAAATACAGTGAAAATGAAGCAAAGCTGTGCCCGTGGTGCAGTTTCTGAGCTGAAATGAGTAGAATGGTCAAATGCTGGCTATTCTGGGCCAAAAGCAGGCAGCTGGCACGCTGTCCTGTGTTTTGTCACTTTTCAGCTCCTCTCGGCGAGAGACGCACGTTTGGTGAAATGCGTGGGAATGAAGCAGAGCTGTGCCCATGGTGCAGTTTCTGAGCTGAAATGAGTAGAATGGTCAAATGCTGGCTATTCTGGGCCAAAAGCAGGCAGCTGGCACGCTGTGCTGTGTTTATGTCACTTTTCAGCTCATCTCGCCGAAGACGCACGTTTGGTGAAATGCGCTGGGAATGAAGCAGAGCTGTGCCCATGGTGCAGTTTCTGAGCTGAAATGAGTAGGATGTTCAATGCTGGCTATTCTGGGCCAAAAGCAGGCAGCTGGCACGCTGTGCTGTGTTTATGTCACTTTTCAGCTCATCTCACGAAAGACGCACGTTTGGTGAAATGCGCTGGGAATGAAGCAGAGCTGTGCCCATGGTGCAGTTTCTGAGCTGAAATGAGTAGGATGTTCAATTGCTGGCTATTCTGGGCCTAAAGCAGGCAGCTGGCACGCTGTGCTGTGTTTATGTCACTTTTCAGCTCCTCTCGGCGAGAGACGCAGGTTTTGACAAATACAGTGAAAATGAAGCAAAGCTGTGCCAGTGGTGCAGTTTCTGAGCTGAAATGAGTAGAATGGTCAAATGCTGGCTATTCTGGGCCAAAAGCAGGCAGCTGGCACGCTGTCCTGTGTTTATGTCACTTTTCAGCTCCTCTCGGCGAGAGACGCAGGTTTTGACAAATACAGTGAAATGAAGCAGAGCTGTGCCCATGGTGCAGTTTCTGAGCTGAAATGAGTAGAATGGTCAAATGCTGGCTATTCTGGGCCAAAAGCAGGCAGCTGGCACGCTGTCCTGTGTTTATGTCACTTTTCAGCTCCTCTCGGCGAGAGACGCAGGTTTGACAAATACAGTGAAAATGAAGCAGAGCTGTGCCCGTGGTGCAGTTTCTGAGCTGAAATGAGTAGAATGGTCAAATGCTGGCTATTCTGGGCCAAAAGCAGGCAGCTGGCACGCTGTCCTGTGTTTATGTCACTTTCAGCTCCTCTCGGCGAGAGACGCAGGTTTTGACAAATACAGTGAAAATGAAGCAGAGCTGTGCCCATGGTGCAGTTTCTGAGCTGAAATGAGTAGAATGGTCAAATGCTGGCTATTCTGGGCCAAAAGCAGGCAGCTGGCACGCTGTCCGTGTTTATGTCACTTTTCAGCTCTCTCGGAGAGAGACGCACGTTTGTGAAATGCGCTGGGAAAGAAGCAGAGCTGTGCCCATGGTGCAGTTTCTGAGCTGAAATGAGTAGAATGGTCAAATGCTGGCTATTCTGGGCCAAAAGCAGGCAGCTGGCACGCTGTGCTGTGTTTATGTCACTTTTCAGCTCCTCTCGCCGAGAGACGCATGTTTTGACAAATACAGTGAAAATGAAGCAAGCTGTGCCCGTGGTGCAGTTTCTTAGCTGAAATGAGTAGAATGGTCAAATGCTGGCTATTCTGGGCCAAAAGCAGGCAGCTGGCACGCTGTCCTGTGTTTATGTCACTTTTCAGCTCCTCTCGCCGAGAGACGCAGGTTTTGACAAATACAGTGAAAATGAAGCAGAGCTGTGCCCGTGGTGCAGTTTCTGAGCTGAAATGAGTAGAATGGTCAATGCTGGCTATTCTGGGCCTAAAGCAGGCAGCTGGCACGCTGTGCTGTGTTTATGTCACTTTTCAGCTCCTCTCGGCGAGAGACGCAGGTTTTGACAAATACAGTGAAAATGAAGCAAGCTGTGCCGTGGTGCAGTTTCTGAGCTGAAATGAGTAGAATGGTCAAATGGCTATTCTGGGCCAAAAGCAGGCAGCTGGCACGCTGTCCTGTGTTTATGTCACTTTTCAGCTCCTCTGCGAGAGACGCAGGTTTTGACAAATACAGTGAAAATGAAGCAGAGCTGTGCCCGTGGTGCAGTTTCTGAGCTGAAATGAGTAGAATGGTCAAATGCTGGCTATTCTGGGCCAAAAGCAGGCAGCTGGCACGCTGTCCTGTGTTATGTCACTTTTCAGCTCCTCTCGGCGAGAGACGCAGGTTTTGACAAATACAGTGAAAATGAAGCAAAGCTGTGCCCTGGTGCAGTTTCTGAGCTGAAATGAGTAGAATGGTCAAATGCTGGCTATTCTGGGCCAAAAGCAGGCAGCTGGCACGCTGTCCTGTGTTTATGTCACTTTTCAGCTCCTCTCGGCGAGAGACGCACGTTTGGTGAAATGCGCTGGGGATGAAGCAGAGCTGTGCCCATGGTGCAGTTTCTGAGCTGAAATGAGTAGAATGGTCAAATGCTGGCTATTCTGGGCCAAAAGCAGGCAGCTGGCACGCTGTGCTGTGTTTATGTCACTTTTCAGCTCCTCTCGCCGAGAGACGCAGGTTTTGACAAATACAGTGAAAATGAAGCAAAGCTGTGCCCGTGGTGCAGTTTCTGAGCTGAAATGAGTAGAATGGTCAATGCTGGCTATTCTGGGCCAAAAGCAGGCAGCTGGCACGCTGTCCTGTGTTTATGTCACTTTTCAGCTCCTCTCGGCGAGAGACGCAGGTTTTGACAAATACAGTGAAAATGAAGCAGAGCTGTGCCCATGGTGCAGTTTCTGAGCTGAAATGAGTAGAATGGTCAAATGCTGGCTATTCTGGGCCAAAAGCAGGCAGCTGGCACGCTGTGCTGTGTTTATGTCACTTTTCAGCTCCTCTCGCCGAGAGACGCATGTTTTGACAAATACAGTGAAAATGAAGCAAAGCTGTGCCCGTGGTGCAGTTTCTGAGCTGAAATGAGTAGAATGGTCAAATGCTGGCTATTCTGGGCCAAAAGCAGGCAGCTGGCACGCTGTCCTGTGTTTATGTCACTTTTCAGCTCCTCTCGGCGAGAGACGCAGGTTTTGACAATACAGTGAAAATGAAGCAGAGCTGTGCCCATGGTGCAGTTTCTGAGCTGAAATGAGTAGAATGGTCAAATGCTGGCTATTCTGGGCCAAAAGCAGGCAGCTGGCACGCTGTGCTGTGTTTATGTCACTTTTCAGCTCCTCTCGCGAGAGACGCATGTTTTGACAAATACAGTGAAAATGAAGCAAAGCTGTGCCCGTGGTGCAGTTTCTGAGCTGAAATGAGTAGAATGGTCAAATGCTGGCTATTCTGGGCCAAAAGCAGGCAGCTGGCACGCTGTCCTGTGTTTATGTCACTTTTCAGCTCCTCTCGGCGAGAGACGCAGGTTTTGACAAATACAGTGAAAATGAAGCAGAGCTGTGCCCATGGTGCAGTTCTGAGCTGAAATGAGTAGAATGGTCAAATGCTGGCTATTCTGGGCCAAAAGCAGGCAGCTGGCACGCTGTGCTGTGTTTATGTCACTTTTCAGCTCATCTCGCCGAAAGACGCACGTTTGGTGAAATGCGCTGGGAATGAAGCAGAGCTGTGCCCATGGTGCAGTTTCTGAGCTGAAATGAGTAGAATGTTCAATGCTGGCTATTCTGGCCAAAAGCAGGCAGCTGGCACGCTGTGCTGTGTTTATGTCACTTTTCAGCTCATCTCGCCGAAAGACGCACGTTTGGTGAAATGCGTGGGAATGAAGCAGAGCTGTGCCCATGGTGCAGTTTCTGAGCTGAAATGAGTAGGATGGTCAATTGCTGGCTATTCTGGGCCAAAAGCAGGCAGCTGGCACGCTGTGCTGTGTTTATGTCACTTTTCAGCTCCTCTCGCCGAGAGACGCATGTTTGACAAATACAGTGAAAATGAAGCAAAGCTGTGCCCGTGGTGCAGTTTCTGAGCTGAAATGAGTAGAATGGTCAAATGCTGGCTATTCTGGGCCAAAAGCAGGCAGCTGGCACGCTGTCCTGTGTTATGTCACTTTTCAGCTCCTCTCGGCGAGAGACGCAGGTTTTGACAAATACAGTGAAAATGAACCAGAGCTGTGCCCATGGTGCAGTTTCTGAGCTGAAATGAGTAGAATGGTCAAATGCTGGCTATTCTGGGCCAAAAGCAGGCAGCTGGCACGCTGTGCTGTGTTTATGTCACTTTTCAGCTCCTCTCGGCGAGAGACGCAGGTTTGACAAATACAGTGAAAATGAAGCAGAGCTGTGCCCATGGTGCAGTTTCTGAGCTGAAATGAGTAGAATGGTCAAATGCTGGCTATTCTGGGCCAAAAGCAGGCAGCTGGCACGCTGTCCTGTGTTTATGTCACTTTTCAGCTCCTCTCGGCGAGAGACGCACGTTTGGTGAAATGCGCTGGGAATGAAGCAGAGCTGTGCCCATGGTGCAGTTTCTGAGCTGAAATGAGTAGAATGGTCAAATGCTGGCTATTCTGGGCCAAAAGCAGGCAGCTGGCACGCTGTGCTGTGTTTATGTCACTTTTCAGCTCATCTCGCCGAAAGACGCAGTTTGGTGAAAATGCGTGGAATGAAGCAGAGCTGTGCCCATGGTGCAGTTTCTGAGCTGAAATGAGTAGGATGTCAAATGCTGGCTATTCTGGGCCAAAAGCAGGCAGCTGGCACGCTGTGCTGTGTTTATGTCACTTTTCAGCTCATCTCGCCGAAAGACGCACGTTTGGTGAAATGCGCTGGGAATGAAGCAGAGCTGTGCCCATGGTGCAGTTTCTGAGCTGAAATGAGTAGAATGGTCAAATGCTGGCTATTCTGGGCCAAAAGCAGGCAGCTGGCACGCTGCTGTGTTTATGTCACTTTTCAGCTCCTCTCGCCGAGAGACGCATGTTTTGACAAATACAGTGAAAATGAAGCAAAGCTGTGCCCGTGGTGCAGTTTCTGAGCTGAAATGAGTAGAATGGTCAAATGCTGGCTATGGGCCAAAAGCAGGCAGCTGGCACGCTGTCCTGTGTTTATGTCACTTTTCAGCTCCTCTCGGCGAGAGACGCAGGTTTTGACAAATACAGTGAAAATGAAGCAGAGCTGTGCCCATGGTGCAGTTTCTGAGCTGAAATGAGTAGAATGGTCAAATGCTGGCTATTCTGGGCCAAAAGCAGGCAGCTGGCACGCTGTCCTGGTTTATGTCACTTTTCAGCTCCTCTCGGCGAGAGACGCACGTTTGTTGAAATGCGCTGGGAATGAAGCAGAGCTGTGCCCATGGTGCAGTTTCTGAGCTGAAATGAGTAGAATGGTCAAATGCTGGCTATTCTGGGCCAAAAGCAGGCAGCTGGCACGCTGTGCTGTGTTTATGTCACTTTCAGCTCCTCTCGGCGAGAGACGCATGTTTTGACAAATACAGTGAAAATGAAGCAAAGCTGTGCCCATGGTGCAGTTTCTGAGCTGAAATGAGTAGAATGGTCAAATGCTGGCTATTCTGGGCAAAAAGCAGGCAGCTGGCACGCTGTCCTGTGTTTATGTCACTTTTCAGCTCCTCTCGCCGAGAGACGCAGGTTTTGACAAATACAGTGAAAATGAAGCAGAGCTGTGCCCGTGGTGCAGTTTCTGAGCTGAAATGAGTAGAATGGTCAAATGCTGGCTATTCTGGCCCAAAAGCAGGCAGCTGGCACGCTGTGCTGTGTTTATGTCACTTTTCAGCTCCTCTCGGCGAGAGACGCAGGTTTTGACAAAATACAGTGAAAATGAAGCAAAGCTGTGCCCATGGTGCAGTTCTGAGCTGAAATGAGTAGAGAATGGTCAAATGCTGGATTCTGGGCCAAAAGCAGGCAGCTGGCACGCTGTCCTGTGTTTATGTCACTTTTCAGCTCCTCTCTGCGAGAGACGCAGGTTTTGACAAATACAGTGAAAATGAAGCAGAGCTGTGCCGTGGTGCAGTTTCTGAGCTGAAATGAGTAGAATGGTCAAATGCTGGCTATTCTGGGCCAAAAGCAGGCAGCTGGCACGCTGTCTGTGTTTATGTCACTTTTCAGCTCTCTCGGCGAGAGACGCACGTTTGGTGAAATGCGCTGGGAATGAAGCAGAGCTGTGCCCATGGTGCAGTTTCTGAGCTGAAATGAGTAGAATGGTCAATGCTGGCTATTCTGGCCAAAAGCAGGCAGCTGGCACGCTGTGCTGTGTTTATGTCACTTTTCAGCTCCTCTCGCCGAGAGACGCATGGTTTGACAAATACAGTGAAAATGAAGCAAGAGCTGTGCATGGTGTGCAGTTTCTGAGCTGAAATGAGTAGAATGGTCAAATGCTGGCTATTCTGGGCCAAAAGCAGGCAGCTGGCACGCTGTGCTGTGTTTATGTCACTTTCAGCTCATCTCGCCGAGAGACGCAGGTTTTGACAAATACAGTGAAAATGAAGCAGAGCTGTGCCCGTGGTGCAGTTTCTGAGCTGAAATGAGTAGAATGGTCAAATGCTGGCTATTCTGGGCCAAAAGCAGGCAGCTGGCACGCTGTGCTGGGTTATGTCACTTTTCAGTCCTCTCGGCGAGAGACGCAGGTTTTGACAAATACAGTGAAAATGAAGCAAAGCTGTGCCCGGGTGCAGTTTCTGAGCTGAAATGAGTAGAATGGTCAAATGCTGGCTATTCTGGGCAAAAAGCAGGCAGCTGGCACGCTGTCCTGTGTTTATGTCACTTTTCAGCTCCTCTCGCGAGAGACGCAGGTTTTGACAAATACAGTGAAAATGAAGCAGAGCTGTGCCCATGGTGCAGTTTCTGAGCTGAAATGAGTAGAATGGTCAAATGCTGGCTATTCTGGGCCAAAAGCAGGCAGCTGGCACGCTGTCCTGTGTTTATGTCACTTTTCAGCTCCTCTCGGGAGAGACGCACGTTTGGTGAAATGCGCTGGGAATGAAGCAGAGCTGTGCCCATGGTGCAGTTTCTGAGCTGAAATGAGTAGAATGGTCAAATGCTGGCTATTCTGGGCCAAAAGCAGGCAGCTGGCACGCTGTGCTGTGTTTATGTCACTTTTCAGCTCTCGCCGAGAGACGCATGTTTTGACAAATACAGTGAAAATGAAGCAAAGCTGTGCCCGTGGTGCAGTTTCTGAGCTGAAATGAGTAGAATGGTCAAATGCTGGCTATTCTGGGCCAAAAGCAGGCAGCTGGCACGCTGTGCTGTGTTATGTCACTTTTCAGCTCTCTCGCGCGAGAGACGCAGGTTTTGACAAATACAGTGAAATGAAGCAGAGCTTGCCAGTGGTGCAGTTCTGAGCTGAATGAAATGAGTAGAATGGTCAAATGCTGGCTATTCTGGGCCAAAAGCAGGCAGCTGGCACGCTGTGCTGTGTTTATGTCACTTTTCAGCTCCTCTCGGCGAGAGACGCAGGTTTTGACAAATACAGTGAAAATGAAGCAAAGCTGTGCCCATGGTGCAGTTTCTGAGCTGAAATGAGTAGAATGGTCAAATGCTGGTATTCTGGGCCAAAAGCAGGCAGCTGGCACGCTGTCCTGTGTTTATGTCACTTTCAGCTCCTCTCGGCGAGAGAGCAGGTTTTGACAAATACAGTGAAAAATGAAGCAGAGCTGTGCCATGGTGCAGTTTCTGAGCTGAAATGAGTAGAATGGTCAAATGCTGGCTATTCTGGGCCAAAAGCAGGCAGCTGGCACGCTGTGCTGTGTTTATGTCACTTTTCAGCTCATCTCGCCGAAAGACGCACGTTTGGTGAAATGCGCGGGAATGAAGCAGAGCTGTGCCCATGGTGCAGTTTCTGAGCTGAAATGAGTAGGATGTTCAATTGCTGGCTATTCTGGGCCAAAAGCAGGCAGCTGGCACGCTGTGCTGTGTTTATGTCACTTTCGCTCATCTCGCCGCGGAGACGCACGTTTGTTTGAAATGCGCTGGAATGAAGCAGAGCTGTGCCCATGGTGCAGTTTCTGAGCTGAAATGAGTAGGATGGTCAAATGCTGGCTATTCTGGGCCAAAAGCAGGCAGCTGGCACGCTGTGCTGTTTATGTCACTTTTCAGCTCCTCTCGCCGAGAGACGCATGTTTTGACAAATACAGTGAAAATGAAGCAAAGCTGTGCCCGTGGTGCAGTTTCTGAGCTGAAATGAGTAGAATGGTCAAATGCTGGCTTCTGGGCCAAAAGCAGGCAGCTGGCACGCTGTGCTGTGTTTATGTCACTTTTCAGCTCCTCTCGCGAGAGAGACGCATGTTTGACAAATACAGTGAAAATGAAAGCAAAGCTGTGCCCGTGGTGCAGTTTCTGAGCTGAAATGAGTAGAATGGTCAAATGCTGGCTATTCTGGGCCAAAAGCAGGCAGCTGGCACGCTGCCTGTGTTTATGTCACTTTTCAGCTCCTCTCGGCGAGAGACGCA
>JAFELL010002191.1:0-42573 GCA_019059645.1 Caranx melampygus | reverse complement strand
GAGATTGAGATGGTGATCTGTGAAATGTTGGCTGGTTTTTACCAGGAACCTGCTGAACTGAGACACATGCTGTGTCAAACACAGCATGTCATTACTATTGTTATTATCATTGTGAGTGATAGGTTGAGGAGCTCAGTGACCATCTGAACAAAGTTTGTTTATTTAAATTCTATAAATTTAGCTTCTTTTCTGTTTTTGACCTTTAACTTCAGGGTTTAATCAAACTGAGTCCCGTCACGAGTCTGAGCGCTGTCATCTACAACCGTCCACACCAGACATTAATCTCCCCTTTATTATCCAGGTGGACTCACTTGTTTTTCTCTGATCCTGAGTCAGCCGTGAAGCTCCTCTCAGTCTGCAGCGAGTTCCTGGTAGAACGTGACACCTGGAAAACCGTTGTGTTTTCTAAGGTGAACCAGCCTGAAAGCACATGGACCTTTTTGTAAGAGAGAAGAAAGTGAAATAACTAAATGTTTTAACAGCCTGTCAGTGTCACTGGTGTTTTTTCATTAGAGACCTGTTGATCCGTGCAGTAACAGTAGTTCTACTATGAAGTGCTTTTATGTTTAAAAACTGAAAATCTTCAGACACAACATACAAATGTTTAAAAGTAAATGAATGTATGAAATGTAGGTGTAAATGTCAGAATTAAACAGAATTATACCATAAACAAATAAAAAAATGTAACAGTTAACATGTACTTTATTCATTCAAATCATGAGGTGCATGTCAGAACATTTATAAGCACCACACATTAATAAGTGACTATAATAAGTAACTACATAAATATATAAAATGTAATGGTACTAAAAAATATTATCTAGCTAATTATATTAATAAAAATGAATAAAGAAAAATCTAACTTTTATTTGCATTTTTCAAATAAAAAAAAGTGATTTGGAGGAAAAAAACGAGTTTACGGATGAAGGAGTCGCTTTGATGAGAAGTTTCCGGTCTGAGGCGGAAGTGGACCCTCTGGACTACAGTACCCATGATGCAGCGCGCTTAAAGGTTCAAACCAGTATTTCAACGGCTAACGACCCAGCGGTGCCTGTGACAATCGTATTAACGTTGTACGGACGTGAATCCATCGTGTTTTGATGCCAGCTGTTTCCCAGACTCGGTTTTGTAGCCGCCGAGCCGCGCGCCGTGACTCGACCCACAGCAATCCGTAGTTTTTGCGATGGTTTGGCCGTTTCTGTCAGTTAGCGCTGCTAGGCTAAGCTAATCGTTGCTAACTCGTGTGATGACTTTCGGGCTGTAGTTCTTATGGTTTCTCTTTTAACATGATTTAACCTCCGCGCTCTGTCGCACAGAGATGCTCCGTTAGCTCCGTGATCTGAGAACACAGAGGTTTGTCACATTTCTAATCCCCGTGAAGCCGAACGGACCCGGGACCGGAGACCATGACCCTGGCTCCGAAGAACTGTCCAACCTGCTGAGCATCATCTCGGAGGAGGCTTGCAACAACACCTTCGAGAGCCTCTCCACCCACTTCCACACTACTTCGGGAAGGCGAGCACTTCCGGGTGGGCTCGGTGCTGGTCATGCTCCTCCAGCAGCCGGACCTGCTGCCCAGCTCCCCGCAGCGGCTCACGGCCCTCTACCTTCTCTGGGAGATGTACCGCACCGAGCCGCTGGCCGCCAATCCGTTCGCCGCCGTGTTCGCCCACCTGCTGAACCCCGGCCCGCCGGAGAGGACCGGAGAAGGTGCTGTCCGGTAGGTCGGTGGGTGGTGTGGAGGTGTGGTCCACAGAGAGCCACACGCTGTGTCACATCCACAACACACACTGTAGAGTCACCTCCATCCACACTGAGGTCAGTTTATTAGGAACACCTGCTGAACGAACAGCTTATTGTTAGGACCAGTGAGCACTTTGGTTAGGAACAGCTCACTGAGGCTGGGTGGTCAACTGACCTCCAGGCTGGATCCGCCCACTGAGGCCGGGTGGTCACTGACCTCCAGGCCGGGTGGTCACCTGATCTCCAGGCCGGATCCGCCCACTGAGGCCGGTGGTCACCTACCCCAGGCCGGGGTCACCTGATCTCCGGCCGGATCCGCCCACTGAGCCGGGTGGTCACCTGACCTCCAGGCTGGATCCGCCCACTGAGGCCGGGTGGTCACCTGACCTCCAGCCGGGGTGGTCACCTGATCTCCAGCCGATCCGCCCACTGAGGCCGGTGGTCACCTGACCTCCAGGCCGGGTGGTCACCTGACCTCCAGGCCGGATCCCCCACTGAGGCCGGGTGGTCACCTGACCTCCCGCCTAGGGTGGTCACCTGATCTCCAGGCTGGATCCGCTCACTGAGGCTGGATCCGCCCACTGAGGCCGGGTGGTCACCTGACCTCCAGGCCGGGTGTCACCTGACCTCCAGCCGGATCCGCCCACTGAGGCCGGGTGGTCACCTGACCTCCAGGCCGGGTGGTCACCTGACCTCCAGGCTGGATCCGCCCACTGAGGCGGGTGGTCACCTGACCTCCAGGCTGACTCTGCTCCATGTTGACCTGTCCTCAGTCCAGTCTGTCCAGTGGTGACCTGAGTGACCTGAGTCTACACACACTGAATCAATACACGGTAACATTGAATGATTATTGATCTGTGACAGCGCTGATTCAAACAGCTGTTAGTTGTTTGGTGGAGTTAAGTCAGATTTTGTTTCTATAGCAACAGTAGAGAGAGAGCGAGCGAGCGAGGCTCTGTGGACCATGTGGACAGATGTTTGCAGACTCATTTTTCCAGGTGAAGCTCAGAGCAGGTGTGATGCTGCTGATTAACGCCGCTGCTCCGCCCTCACGTCTGTGCTGGGTCATGTGATCTCTGCAGGCTTCCTGCCGCCCATCACTCAGCCCGAGAAGTTCTTCCTGTCCCAGCTGTTGTTCCGCCCAGAGATCTCTTCAAGAAGACGCCCAGACAGGTGTCCTGCATGGACGTCGGCAGCATGCCGCAGCCCATCGACATCAGCGGGCTGCAGCTCGCCTTAGCAGTGAACACCCACACACACACACACACACACACACACACTTTATGTCCTGCTCCTCATCATGTTTCTAAGAACAGCATTTAAAGGGATAGTTTAGATTTTTGATATGAAGTTTGTTTGGCGTCTCCATCAACAGTGACTTTTTCCCCTACTGCGTACGTTCCCTAAGAGTAACGTCTTCATCACCTGTGTCTTCATCACCTGTTTCTTCATCACCTGGTCGCCACAGCTCTGCTCACGGAAAAGTCACTGTTGACTGTCAAAAACTCCGACCTGTCCCTTTAAGACTCTTGTTGTGTGTCTGTGGCGCAGAGCGTCAGTCGGAGCTGCCCACCCAGAGCAAGCCAGCTTCCCAGCATCCTCAACGACCCCGACCCAGACTCATCCAACTCAGGCTTCGACATCTCCGTGGCCAATCAGATCATTGAATCTCTGGTCACGGGGCCCCGCCCCCCGCTGGAGAGTGAGTGACGTTTGATTATTAAGTTGTTTTCCATTAGAGAGGGAGGAGTTCCACCTCAGTCTTCTGAAGGAGGAACCGAGACTGAAGCTTGTTCCTCTGGAGAAACTGAGGAGGTCCATCAATAATTATCCAGATTAGCGTTGATTGATTAACTGACTGATCTTTGCAGCTCTGATCGTAATATGTTGACATGTTGGAGAGGTGTCCAGGTGAGATTTACCTGAGAGAACCAGAGTGTTTGTTTCCATGGTGATGAAGAAGATCATGAACGCACTGACACCTGTAGATCAGCTCAGCTTCTTCATGGTCACAGTAGCACAGAGACACAGCTACCACACGTCAGGAGCCTGACACCTGTCCGCCCGCAGGTCACTTCCGGCCAGAGTTCACCGTCCACCCGCGCCGGCTCCGTGTGTGAGGACGAGCTGGCGTGGTTAACCCGACGGAGCCGGACCACAGCGTCCAGTGGGACCGGTCCATGTGTGTGAAGAACAGCACGGTGTGGAGATCAAGCGCATCATGTCCAAGGCCTTCAAGAGCCCGTTGTCGGCCCAGCAGCAGTCTCAGGTCAGCTCTTCTTCTTCCTCCATCTCTGTCCCGCTCAGTTTCCTGGAGGTCTGCTTCACCCTCCTCCACCTCTCTCTCTCTCTGCAGCTCCTGGCCGAGCTGGAGAAGGACCCAAAGCTGGTCTATCACATCGGCCTGTCCCCGGCCAAGCTGCCCGACCTGGTGGAGAACAACCCTCCTGGTGGCCATCGAAATGCTGCTGAAGCTGATGCAGAGCAGCCAGATCACAGAGTACTTCAGTGTGTTGGTCACATGGACATGTCCCTGCACTCCATGGAGGTGGTCAACAGGTGAGGGGGGGGGGGGGGGGGTGGTGGGGGGGGGGGGTACTCTGTTTACACACGCTTGATGCTTCTCTTCAGCCCGAGCTGTGGCATCGCTCTCTGCTTGAAGGTCTTAACCAGATCTTGTGGTGTTGTTCCTTCAGGTTGACCACAGCTGTAGATCTACCTCCAGAGTTCATCCACTCTACATCTCCAACTGCATCTCCACCTGTGAGCAGATCAAAGACAAGTACATGCAGTACAGTTCAGCACCCGCCAACGCTTTAAAGCTGAACCTGAACCAGTCTCCATCCTGTCTCTGACCCTGATCTCTTCCTCCAGAACCGTCTGGTCCGTTGGGTCTGCGTCTTCCTCCAGTCTCTGATCCGGAACAAGATCATCAATGTCCAGGACCTCTTCATCGAGGTCCAGGCCTTCTGCATCGAGTTCAGCCGCATCCGTGAGCTGCCGGCCTCTTTCCTCCGCCTCCTCAAGACCCTGGACCCGGGGAAAACCCCACAGAGGCCAACCTGCCAAATAATGCCACCCCGCCCCCACCCCCAGAACACCTAGATTTACCCCAACACCCACTCTGGTTCAGTCCATCAGGAGCAGAAACAGATGCAGCTTCACTGACATGTAAATATGTAGTTAAATTTCCTTCGCTCTGCTGCCGTCTGCTCCGGTCTGGCTCCGGGTCTGCTCCCGTCCCTGCTCCCGGGTCCGGCTCCTGGTCTGCTCCAGATCTGCTCCTGGTCTGCTCCAGAGCTGCTCCGGACTCTGAACTGTCCCCATTTTCTCTCTTTTCAAGAAGAAGCCTACAGATGAACTCAATTCAGCTTTTCATTTTGTACCAGTTCTTGTTGTCTTTGGAAATCAAAGTTTTCTCTAATTAAACAAATTGTTTACGTGACGTTGACGTCTTCATTATCTTTGAAAGTCCTGGAACTGCAGTGATCATCTGAGGAGAGGTGGTGGTTTCTTTGGCTGCGACACGGCCGACACACTTTAATGTAGTTTAAAAGAGCGCAGACGTAGATGAGCTGCAGCGACAGGAAGCTGCACTGCTGGCAGAGGGAGTTTGTTTCTGTTGCACAGAGCTCAGCTGGTCTTTCCTCCTCCATGTTCAGGTCTTTATGCTAAGCTAATCTAACCAGCTGCTGTAGCTTCAGTCTGAACATGAGAAAAGTAAAACCTGAGCTTCTCTGAAGCCGACCTGTTCCTCCAGTTCACCAGCAGACAGAAGTCTTGTTTGGAATAACTTCAACAAATCATGACCCAGTTTTTCATACAAAGTTTATTGTTGTGTTTTTCTGATTGTAATGTTTGTACTGAGCTGGAAACTGAGCAGGAGTTACAAATATACAGAGACATACGCGTTGTTTATTGATGAAGCGGCTGCGGTCACAGAGGTCACAGGTCACAGGTCTGCAGTGTAATTAACGACTTTATCAGTAATTAACACGTATTTTTGAAGAAAGAAACAATCAGCTGAGTTCATCCTGAGCTTCAGCTGCAGCAGTTGATTATTTTCTGCCTTGTTCACTTCCGGGTCCGGTCTGCAGGGTCTGGCTGGTCCGGGTCGTGGATACTGGGTCCTGGTCTTAACCGTGGTCCTTACACTCTCTTCATGCCGCGCGCCATCAGGCAGGCGAACACCGTCATCACCATCTTGGGTTTGACCTCCACCAGGTCCTCGGGCAGAGCGTAGACCCGGGCGCCGATCTTCCTGGCCATGGAGATGGCGTACCTGTAAACACAAGGACACAGGTGTGAGCCGCTCTGAAGACCAGTCCAGCCCCCACCACCGGCAGCGGCCGCAGGACTCAGCTGTGAACCCGGACAGGACCGACCGACCGCCATGATGGCTCCTCCCTGCTCCTACATGTCCCAGCTTCACTGCGCGCCGGTAATGAAAACAACAGGGACGCCTCTGACTGAGAGTGCCGTGATCCGGCTGAGGTCAAAGGTAACGGCTGAACCATGAAAACCAGGTACACTAAAACTGTTACATTTGATATGGTTGCTAGGCGACAAGAGCCGCGCGTTGTGACGCGACGGTAACGGCGGGAAGAGCTTGTGTTTATCAGGATCAGCTTGTTGATTGTTGACAGGAACTGATATCATCACGTATATTGTATATGGAGTGGCAGAAGTGACCCCCCCCCCCCCCGTAGCTGTAGCTGTAATCAATACTAGACTCAGCTCCTACTTTGCGTTGTTGAGCTTCTCCTCATCCGTCAGGTCCTCAGCCTTCACCAGGTCGTATCTGATCGATCCGGGCTGGATGGCGTCGATCAGGTCCAGGACGCATGCTGCTGCTGATGGACCCGTCCTACACACACACACACCACCACACACACAGAGTCACTTCTTGTATTACACACCAGTCCTGGTGACCTCTGTGACCTTTAGCTCTGCCTTCTACCTTGAAGCTGGAGATGGTTGGTTTTCCCGCCTGTGAGAGTGTGTCGTTGACCCACGCCACAATAGTGTCGTCAGTCACTTTCTGCCCATCGCCCAGGTCCTCCAGGATGTTCAGGGTGTACCTGAGGGTGGGAGGAGGAGTCAGCAGGAGTCTGGGGGGGAGGACGCTGCTGCTCTACCGAGGAGCCGTCTAGCAAAACGCTGACGTCCACCACCACTAATGATTGTTTCTTACTGTAATACAACAGTAAGAAGGTAAGGAGGGGGGTGACATGTTGTTACCGTCTCATCAGCTGCCACAGCAGAGCCAGGGTGAGGGTTCGATTCCCTGCATTCAGGTCCTGACCAGCGATGCCGACCAGGAGAACTTGGCCTCCTTCTTGCCCAGCTCCACAGCATAGTTACAGTTCTCCAGCTGGAACCCAGAGGAGCACAGAGGTGGAGCAACTACAACAATCTGACTGTAGCCAGTGTGGGCACACACCACACACACACACACACACACCCCTCCTACCTTCTTCATGTTGCTGCCCAGTTTGGGGTAGGGGGTTTGTTGACTCGGTCCCAGTCAACTGGAACCTTGATCTTCTCGTACAACTGGAAGATCACCATGGCGTCATCGATGTCTCTGGAGAACACACACACACACACACACACACACACACACACACGTTAGTTTAGACATTGATGAAGCTGATGATGGTGTGAAGCTGATGAACGATGGCAGGATGTTCTTACACGTAGAGGTGGTTGACCCGGGGTTGACTCCCAGTGAGTTCATCCAGTTCCTGAAGGTCCTCTCTTCCCTGGTCTCACCTGCAGGTAAAAACCCAAGGTTTTCAGAGTCCTGAGGTCCAGAGGTCGGGGGTCAGACCCAGACCCGTGTCCTGGACTCACCCTCGATGGAGCTCCAGTCGATGTCCTGGTTCTCGGCTTCTTCAGTGCCGGGTACTTGTTGAACAGGTTGGCGACGAAGGCCAGGTTCAGTTTGGGGTTTCCTCGCACCACGTCAGCCGGCATGACGAACTGTCGGCAGCCGAGCCGCTCGGCCTGGTCCAACATGCACTCGGCTCGCTTCAGGTCCTCCTTCTCCTGCAGGGATGAGGACGAGGACAACGTCAACACACTGAGGAACCACCGTCTGTCCTCAGGTCAGTCCTCTAAATGTCCAGACTAGTCTTTAACAGAGCACTGTTTCCTGTTACATAACTGGTAAAGCCTTCATTTACACCGTCCTTCTGGACTCAGACTCTCACCCTGAGTCCTGACATGTCGATGGCAATGGGGGGATTCCCTCTTCGTCTCCTTTGGGGGCCACCTGGTTCAGGAGGTTGTAGTAGGCCCTCGAGTCCTGAGACCAACACAGACCGCAGGAAACATTAGCACCGACCAGACACAGATAACATCTGACACACAGAGTAATGGGACGATTCATCTGTTTTTATATGTGTTGTGTGTGTGTGTGTGTGTGTGTGTGTGTGTGTGTGTGTGTGTTCACCTTGATGTCGGAGCTGAAGTTGTTGATCTTGGGGCAGCCGGCCTGCTCCAGGTGATAGTTGGCCCAGCGCACCAGCAGCTCCTCAGGAGACAGTTTCATCAGGTCCTCCAGACTCTCTCCGTCACGCAGCAGAGCGATCAAGGCTGCACACACACACACACACACACACACACATTCATCGACACTGTGACATGTGGACTGGGGTCAAACCACCCTCTGGTTGTGGACGACCTGCCCACTGCCCACTGATTCTGAGAGGTGTTCCTAATGTTCTCACTGCTCCATGGACGTGAATGAGGCTGGACACCGTGTTAGAAACACACACACACCTTCGTTGCGGCTCAGCTCGATGTCAGCCAACAGTCCAATCTTGATGACCTGCCACAGCAGACCCAGGACCAGGTGCTGCCGGCCCTCCTTCAGGTCCTCGGCCCCTATGTTGACCACGTGGCAGCCGATGGCAGAGGCTGAGTTCAGAGCCAGGTTCAGGTTCTCCTGTCAGAGCCCAGAGCACACACAGCGTCAGACACACACACACACACACACACACACACTGAGGTGTGCTCCTCTTCCTCACCTGGATGGTGAAGGGCGTGAGCTTCTTCTTGTTGATGGTCCTCTCGTCGATGGTGTCGGGGACAGACAGGTTGATCATCTTACTGATGGAGACAGAACCGGGTCACAGAGGAGAACACACACACCACAGGAACTGGATCAGTTCTACGTGACCCCTCAGAGTCTGATTGACCCAAATCATTGATCCTTTATCAGCTGATCAGCTGGTAGTGAAGTTACCAGAGGATGATGCCGTCTCCCATGGCGGTGAACAGGTCGTTGGTGTTTGGGTCCATGGGCAGGACGTGTTTACAGTCTCCGTCCTTTTCCAGAGCTTTATTGATCCAGTTCACAAAGGCCACCTTCTCCTCCTCTGTAGACACAGAGACAACATGTCCTCAGCTAATACACACTCCAGTGATCTGTTGTCAATAATCAATAATCAGTGACTTTATCAGCTGGTGCGTTCACTGACCTGAGTAAGAGTGCTGGGTGCCCGACTGCTCGGAGGTTCCAGCCACGTTGCAGATTCCCTCCTTCTTGTTGATGGCCTTCCTGAAGGTCTTGGCCACCTCGGTGCTCTTCAGGCCCCGGACGATCTGCAGCAGACGCAGAGTCACAGGTCAGAGGTCAGAGGTCTGTGACTTTTCTTTTGTAACCCCTCCCACCACTTCCTGTGTCTATCTGATGTTTGAGCAGTGGAGCTGGCATGAAATCAACCTGTCTGATCAAACTTTAATCTGCACACTCTCACTTTCTGTTTATTTGAAGAAACATTTTCACTCTCTGGTCCATGTCTGTGTTCACGCCATGTGACCTTTGAGCGGTGACCTCACCTCAGTGAATTCATCAAAGGTCAGCTGGTCGCTGGTCTTGGTCAGCTCCTGGATGATCTCTCTGATCCTGTACCCGGGCAGCGGCAGGTTGGCGGCTCTGAAGAGCTCGTTCAGCTCATCTTTGCTGATGAAGCCGTTGTTGTCCACGTCTGGGGGAGAGAGGGGTCAGAGGTCAGAGGTCATGGACGGGGAGACAGAGCTGTAGTTCTGTGTTCAGCAGCAGTAACCAGTTCAACTCTTTGTTCTCTCACCAATCTTTGCAAAAGCTTCTCTGAGCTCCTCCAGCTCGTCTGCGGGGATCTGAGCGGTGGCGGCCATGTTGGAACCTGAACAACAAAACAACTTGAGACGTTGGACACAGACACAGAGGTGACTTGGGATTGGTAGTGCAGAGAAGGAGGAACCTCTGCACCACTTCCTGTTTCTGATTCACTTCCTGTTCCTCTGTCATTAGTATGCCTCTAAGATCTGAGCACCTGCACAGGTAACCTGCAGCTGACTGACAGGTGTAGCGAGGGAGGCTACACCTGTCAGTGTAGTGTTTAAATACAAATAACACACAGGAGGTTTACTGTTTCTGTTTCTGTCTGATGTTTGAACAGAAAAAAGGAGTTTATTGATTTTTACGTAGCTTGTATTAACGTGCTGAAGAGAGCAGCTGATGAAGACGATGATGATGATGAAGACATGAATGAACAGATACAAATCAAAGAACCAGTTGGAAACGCAGGAAATCAACCTTTAACTCCGTGAACCAGTTCATTTAATCTGTTAATCACTGGTTTAGTTTCATTAATCTTCCTTTTTGACCTGATTTGAATTCAACACGTCAGAAGGTTTTTCAGACTGAGTGAAGCAGGAACTGATCACATGACGCACCGATGTTTGATATGATTCACCGGGACTGATGGCGCCTTAACACGACCTTATTTGGCAGAGTGAATGTAACACACACACACAGTGTTAAGAAAGACCTGCGGAGGACGTTTCAAACCACAAACACTGACATCAGCTTCAAGATGAGCCGTTCAGCTTCCTGCTCCGGGGGCAGTACACATGTGGTTTAAAATACCTGTTGCACTGTTGAACTGTTGCAGATTAATTAGGCTGCAGTTCCTGCTGCTCATGTTGTGGAGTGATATGATCTGTTCTGCACATTGTTGTCTCGGAGAGGCTGAAGACAGATTACAGGGGACAATAAAGTCTGTCTGATCTGATGTAATCAGCTGTGTCACTGTAGCATCACAGGCAACGTGGTGATTTTAACATGATGGATGTGTTAGTCCAGACGCTGGTGAATAAATGACTGTTAGACTTTCTGAAATATCAGCTTTGTTAAGTTTAGACCACAGTCTCACTGAGACCACAGTGAACTCTGGGTAAAACCTCCATCAGCCACCTCCTCCCTGTGAAGCAGCACGTCTGCCCGTCTCCACACGACTGTCTGAAAGATTCCAGTAAATTCACTTCACCTGATTCTTGTTGAGTTCATTCTGTGTTTTAGTTTTAGTGTCGACTCTCTGACTCTTGGACGTCATCGTCGTCTCCGACTGTTTCTGTTGTCGTGTTGAAGCAACTTCGGCTCAGTAGCAGAAATGAAACTGTGCAGCTGAATGAGTCACTGCTCCACATTCAGCTTCTTCTCAGTTTCTGCTCGTTTCTATTTCAGCCTCTATTTGCTAGTTTCTGCTGCAGCTTCTGTCTTTGATATGATAAAAGTGGAATTGGAAGTTACTGCTACTGAATTTTGTTTCGTTGCTTTGTTCTGTTTTTTTTTTTTCTGTTTAGTTGAGTTGTTGTTTCTCACTTTGCGTGAGCGTTATTTTACACCGAGAGAAGGTGAAGTGATAATGGAGCTAAATGTCAGCTGCAGCTGCTCAGGCTGCTCCACCAAACAACAGTCAAGTTTCCAACCAAATGTGGAACAATTTTCGGCCGACTTCCTGAAAATCCTCAAAAGAAAATTCAAATCAAAGAGTTTGAGTCTTGAAACTTTGCAGAGAGAAACAGCTGAACAGGACGTTTTCTGTTGGAAGAGCAGCCGTAGTGAAACGACCTGATGGACTGAATCCAGCTCACACTAACTGTTTCTATTTGTTTGTGTGGAAATAAACCAAGGAAAACACTGAACAGCCAACTGTTCCCTCAGTGAGGGCGGAGTCAGTGTGAGCAGAGGATGATGGGAGTGGTGCTGATGTTGGCTGCTGTTAGATCTGTCTGCTCGAGTGTCGTTAGCACTGAGCTCCTTTAGCTTCTGTTAGCTCCACACAATAAAAGACAGGATGAAGACTGATGACGCTGGACTCAACATCTGGATGTTGGACCGGTCAGGGACGTTCTTTCTCAGCTCTTGACTTTGAGGTGCTGAGTCTGAACCAACGAGTCTCAAATCAGATCCAGTCCTGAACTTTGTGTTTTAGGTCTTAAACTCGTCGTTAACCGCGGCGGCTCCTGACACTGTGGGACATAGTGCAGAGGGTCTTCTCAGACTTTGGGACAAGATAAAGTCATGAAGTTAAACTCACATGTCAACGGTGACTCGTTTGTCCTGCATCAAGTCACCGGATTCATGACTCGAGTCCAGGTCACATGACCTCGGCCTTGGCAGCGGAGGCTTCGTCTCTGAGCATCGGTACATTTGCATGTGCAGCGCTTCATCTGCATGACTCACACGTGCTGCTGTTGAATGTGATCTACAGCAGCTCCACGTCCCCCACCCCCCCACCATGAGGACGTTCTCTCTGAGCTCGTCTTCATCCTCTTGCTGTCTTACAGGGATTTTTTCTTTTTGCAGTTGAAACAACACTAACCACAAACTTCCGTTTCAGCTCACTGCAGTGGTTTAACTTGTTCCTCCTCTGCTCCCCTGCAGGCCTCACTCTGCCGCTAACTGCTCTTCTTCTTCTCATTTATACAGGTTTCACTATTTTCAACACAATTAAAGCAGGTTTCTATGTCATGTGTCAGTTTAAGAGGCACGATGATTCATGAGCTGCAGCTTGTGGTTTAAATTGTTAAAGTGTAAGTTTGTGCAACAGTTCATGACACGGCGGGTTTCAGGCGCAGTAACACACCCCTCTGCTCTTCGTCTTTGCTTCTTTTCCTCTTTCACACAAACAAGAATAGAACAAATCAGAGTTTGTCTCAGGTGCCTCGTGCCACCGTGATGCCTTCAGGGAACACCTGGGTAGATCGGACAACATCTGGACTCGTGTTCTTACCTGAAGGTGCTGTCTTGGTGTGGAGGACTGCTCGTCGACTCTTTGCCCGTCTGTCTCTCTCTTCCTCAGAGTGGCTGCTGAGCTGCACCGACAGCAGGGCGACGACTCACGTATTCAAATCTACGAGGAAGGAAGTGACAACACAGAAACAGAAAGAGGAATGAAAGCTTTTGTCTTTATATGGCAATGCAGTGTGGCTGCGAGACAAGGTGACCCTCGAACCTGGTGTGGGGGGATTCTGGGGGCTGGTGACAGGGTTTGTGGGGGGTTCACCGGCCTGTGGTGGGATGTTCAGGCGTCTCAGGAGTCGAGGTGTCAATAGAGACCAGTCACTGAAGAAAACTGATGAAATGGATTCACCTCCTCAGTCAACAGTGTCAGATACAGGACCACAGGGCTGAGCACACAGGAAGTGATCTGAGGGTGTTTTCAGACATGTGGCTCGTTTGCTTTGTTCCCATTCAGGGCCCAAATTATACAATTGTTGCATTTTACTTCTGGGTCGTTTGCGGTCACATGGTAACAGTCCCAAGCGGTCCAACGTTGTAACCAGCTGTTCTCTCATTGGTCAGAAAATCAAGGAGGTTAACCAGGAAAAACAAAAACCATGGGACATC
This sequence comes from Caranx melampygus, assembly GCA_019059645.1. NCBI lineage: Eukaryota > Metazoa > Chordata > Actinopteri > Carangiformes > Carangidae > Caranx > Caranx melampygus. Next base: position 29,144 of record JAFELL010002191.1, on the reverse strand, counting down.
AGCAGCCTGGTTGGCTACTGTGGTTTTTTGAGTCAGTTCTGTCAGTCGCTGAGTCAAACAAACCGCTCCAGGGCTCGAATGGAAGCGAGCTGACATCACCTCTTCATGGCGACCTCGCCTCGCTCGTTTTATCCCACGCCTGAGTGTGACTGCTGTGTTCACATCTGCCCAAACGAATGGATGTTCACGGTTAACGCTCATTGTTTCAGAACTAACGCTCCAAACGAGCCAGGCCTGAACGCACCCTGAGGAACAGACAGGTATGGTGGGTCAGCAGACAGATAATGAGAGACAGACAGGTGAAGACAGATCAACAGGTAGAGACACAGACAGGTAGAAGAGACATACCGTGTTTACCTACATTTGACCCAGAGTGAATATGTTTCAGGCTGGGGGCCTTTAACAGACGGTGGGGCCTTTTACCTGTCTGTCTCCGGGGTCCAGCTTCATCACCTGACCATGGTTTCACACAAATATAATACAAAATCATTTGTTTTTCATTGGTTTAATGAGACAATTATTACTATTGGTTGATCAGAGTTGTGGTTAGTATCAGTGAGCAGTGTCCAGACAGTGTAGAGGTAATGACACCCTCCTGGTGGAGTTGGGGAGAGGCAGATTTGTCTCGGTGCTAAGTGCTGAACGTTTCACCTGTAAAACGCTTCCCACAAAGGAACCTAATGATAACACTGAGCTCAGAGGTACAGCTCTGAGGTACAGCTCTGAGGTACAGAGTGAGCCAGTGATCCATGATTCTGGGCTCTGCCGCCTCTCCTGCTCACAGCAGCGGGGTTCTGTTCGGCCGTCGATTCGCCAGGTCTGCCCGCAGCTGGGAGTCGGCTGTTCTCAGCTGTGTTATTCATCTCTACACAGTCGGGGCTCGGTTTACAGTGATGTCCCCCTCACACCGGGAACCGGTAATTCACGTTTCTTCTGCCGTCACGACACTTGTGCCATCTTTATACGTCAGGAGTTGAAACAAACGAGTCTGTTGCACTCAACCGGCTAGTTAGCATAGGAGGCTAACGGTAGCTAGCTCGACTAATTCAGCTGTTCTACTGTATTAGCCGGATGGTTAAGCTAGTAGGCTAACGTTAGCTAACCCATATAGAGGGACTTCATTTACGTTTCACACCGTTGCTGCCGATGTAACAGTTATTTCCTCAAAGCTACGCGACATAAAGTCGATGGTTCAACGTGGCGTTAAATGAGCTAACGAGCTAACGAGCTAATTGTGGTTGTGTTGTGTTGAGACCAGCGAGTGTGCAGTGAGCTTCAGTCTGTGTGTTACTGGACTGCGCTGGTTCCTGCGGGACCGAGCCTCCAGCCGAGGTGTCCAACACGGTCCGATCACTGTGAGAAGTATCGGCGCTGATAATCGATCAGTCAGTCAAAACTGTCACTTAGTTTAAACTTCAACTTTCCCTTTAACTGGCTGATCGGAGAACTCCACCTCCACCTGTCGGAGGTGTTGGGACCGGAACGGTCAATGTTCACCACCATGCAGGTGATGGTGGTGAACATTGACCCGTGCACGGCGCGGGGCCCGGCGCGGGGCTCGGTGCGGGGCTCGGTGCTGGGGGCTGAGCCGTCACACGCTCCGGACGCAGGAGTCACGCTGCGGCCTGTTGTGATCACATGACGCTGAAGAATGTGATGCTGCCGCTTCTGCTTTTCTGCGCTGCACATGATCCGACATGGCATGCATAGCTAACTCCAAGTCTGTGGCTTTCTTCAAAGGGTGAGTCCAGCGGGGGGTCAGGGACAGTCCGACATCCACACGGTCAGTGAATATCGATCGGACTGACCGTGGCGTCGCTCCGGGTGTCGAACTTAATCAATAACCTGGTCATTTCACGACTTCCTCTGTGATCGGTTCCGGATTAGAATTCAGATACGGTGTGTGTGTGTGTGTGTGTGTGTGTGTGTGTGTGTGTGTGTGTGAGAGAGAGAAACAAACAACAGGTTCTAACTTTATTTTTTCATTCTTCGTCTGTTTCCTGTTGTTGAAAACCGACATGACAGAATAAGATGTGGAGTTTCACTTCGTCAGAGTCAGACATGATCAGCTCTGATCAGATCTGATGAGAGGAGCAGATCAAGCTGCTGCTGCTGTTGTTGTTGTTGCTGTTGTTGTTGTTGTTGTTGTTGTTGTTGTTGTTGTTGTTGTTTGCATCATACAGGCCGCTCAGCAGGTGGCAGTGAGGTGTAGTCGGTACTTTGTTGGCACCGTGTCATGAACAGACCAGTGTTGTGTCTGTAGGTTGGAGGTCAATACAAACTTCACTTTATAATGTTGCCATGGAAACGTTTGATTAGCTGCGACCTGGTCGAGTGTTTGTGTTGACATGTAGCTACATTAGCATCACAGTGACAGTGCAGGTGATTTGCAGGTGATTTGCAGGTTGTGCAGATAAGACGCGTCAGATATGTCACTGGTCATGGTTTAGTGTTTCTGGATGATAACACACCTTCCTGACTGACGTCGCCACGGTTCTGTTCAATCATTGGTCCAGTTTAGTGATGACACGGACTCAGGTGTTTGCAGAAGCAGGTGACACGGCGGAGCAGTGGTAAGCGTGTGGCCTCACTGATCTGGATTCACACCCTCTGTCTGGGTGCTCCAGCGTCCTGTGGACCGTGCCACAGGCGTGCTCATGAGTCTACCTGCTGACCCTGGGGTGTGAGGGGCTGCAGGGGGGCCCTGGTGGACCGGTGTGAGCCGGGGCGGGGTCCAGTGTGGTGTAAGGCTTTATCAGTGAACGTCCCTGCTCCACACTGCACGTGAAGGTGGTGAGCCTGATTATTTTAACCTGAACCTGTCACACACACACACACACACACACAACACACACACAAACAGGAAGCAGCAGAGCAGGTGAGATGACACCTGACATGATGCTGATGACAGTGGATCTAAGCTGTACTTTGTCGCTGTCTGCCGCCGCCGCAGCAGGAGTAGCAGCAACATGGCTGCTGACGACAAGTCCTCGTCCTCCTCCTCTACGGACTGGAGCGTGGAGCCGCCTGTCATCTCGCCCACAAGCCCCTCCCACCTGACCCACTTCAAACCACTGACCCCTGAGCAGGATGAACCGCCGCTGCGCTCCGCGTACAGCTCCTTCGTCAACCTGTTCCGCTTCAACAACAAAGGTCAGACACACACACACACACACACACACACACAGGAGTGATGTGATGCTCCTCATTTGTTTAGTCTCTGGTTGTTTACAAACACACAGTAATACATGTGTCATGACTGGTGAAAAGGTAAAGACGTGATGATCCTCAGTGCGCCGCGAATGCAGTGCATGAGTGTGTGTGTGTGTGTGTGTGTGTGTGTGTGTGTGTGTGTGTGTGTGTGTGTAAGTTGGTGCCATAAAAAGTTCACGTGCACCACATGTAAATCCACCTGGCTGATGATGATCTAAGTTGTGTTTATCAGAAGGTCGGAGGTCTGAACATGACGATGCGTTCAGGGCCCAAAGTGTTTCACTTATTGTTGTAAGGAGTGACCATCAACAGTTTCCTTTGAACTGAACTAAGCTGTGTCAGTAGGTCAAAGGTCAACAGGATATTTGTTCATGTAGTTCTGAGACAGTTCACTGATTTATATAAATGTAAATATATTTACAGTGTAAATATAAATGTGTGTGTGTGTGTGTGTGTGTGTGTGTGTGAACAGTGCACTGGCTCAGCAGTGCAGCCTGACACCAGACCTCCCACTGTGTAAACTCCCACTGTAATGAGCTGCAGTCTTGTGAGGTCATGTGATGGACGTTGGGTCAGAGCCAGAGACCAGAGTCGCCTCATGACTCACGTGATTGTCCTCCTGTTTCCAACGGCCTGTGAACGCAGCACCAGCAGCTGTACTACTAACAGTGGCAGTAGTATCAGTACTAGTTTGAGCCTGAACACTATAAGGCAGTGTCTCCTACAGACCAGACCAGACCAGACCAGACCAGACCAGATCAGACCAGACCAGATCAGATCAGATCAGATCAGACCAGATCAGATGACCTGAGCTGCTGCAATTAATTGTGAACTATTATATTATGAAACGTCCAGTGACGTGATATTAAATCTGATCACGAGGGTCTGAGGGAATTCTTCATCCAATGAGTCAAAAGTCCCTGAAAGTTTCTGTTATAACATTATAACGTTCCTGTATGTACACACACACACACACACACACACACACACACACACACTACCATTCAGGTCAAACAAGAATAAGTGAAAACTGAACAAGTGCCCAAAATAACTAGAGTTACAGGTGTTCCTGAACGCACCTTTACAACAGACAACTGTTCAAATGCAAATAAACACTTCTTTTGTGTGTGTGTGTGTGTGTGTGTGTGTAGAGGAGGGGCGCCCCCCCTCAGTGGTGTCAGACAAGCCAGATGTGGTGTCCCCCTCCCCTCAGTCAGAGAGGAGGAGTTGGTCCACCAGCCCCTCCCACTCACTCTACGGCTCCAGGACACGACGGAAACAACATCCTGAACATCTACGACGCACATCCACTGCCTCAGGTAACACACACACACACACACTGCGCAGTGTGTGTGTAGGACACAGGGTTGTGAGGGATAATTGCAGGCTGTTGATCATGACTCTTACATGTTGTGCGGTGTGTGTGAGGGTGGGGTCACAGGCCTGGTGTCAGGCTGATGCTTCTGGTTTTTTATCGTAGTCGCATTAAAAACACGTGTGAAATCAGAGCAGGCGTTAAGCGTCTGCTGCATCAGAGCTGTCTAACGTCCCAGCTCACACTGACTCTGCTCCTCACACTCACGTTGATTGAATCTTCAGTCGCTGAGTGAATAAACCAATCAGAGGCTGATAACGCTCACAGTGTCCTGTAGTGACCCGTCACACGCCGGAAGACGCTGCCGCAGTGTAAAAGACACACTGCGAGAGAAGTCAAGATTGTTTTATATATATATATATTGTATTATATAAAAAGAGTGAGGAGGTGTTTATCTGGTGAAGACATGTTGAGTGAACCCTGACTCCTCAGTGAGTCACCGAGGCTCTCGGGTGCGAGCGTGATCACGCTGATCGGTCCGACGTCCTGTACAGAGACTCATCAGAGCGTTGTCTTCAGCGTTTAGTCTGTCTCATCAGATCATGTTCAGCTTCTTGTTCTGTGTGTGTCACACTCCTCAGCTGCAGATCAGCTCTTTAAACACTCGTTTATTGTTTCCCATGTCTCCTGTGGTTCCAGTGGACTGGCCAGGTAACACCACACCTGTCTGTATGAAGACTGTGACACCTCTGCTGTGTGTGTGTGTGTGTGTGTGTGTGTGTGAGAGAGATGTGCACCTTAATGAAGTGTTTGCTGTGTGGCTCTAACGTTCTCACCCAGCTACTAAAACTGAGTGATGTTTGCAGTGAAGGATTTTGACTCTAACACTTTCAGTTTCTTCACCAGCTCACGAGATGAATGGATTTAATATGTTTCTACTGTGTGTGTGTGTGTGTGTGTGTGTGTGTGTGTGTGTGTGTGTGTGTAGACGGCAGCAGGAAGTCAGACACACCTCTCAGTAACCATGACCCTCGTACAGCTGTACAACTCCGCACTGCACTGAAGAGACTGAAGGAGATCATGGAGGGAAAGAGCCAGGTACTGACATCATGATGACATCATCCTGTCTGTGATGACAGCGTTGTTGTTGTGTGATGTTGCTGACGTTGCGGTGCGTCCTCAGGACAGTGATCTGAAGCAGTACTGGATGCCTGACAGTCAGTGTAAAGAGTGCTACGACTGTAATGAGAAGTTCACCACCTTCCGCCGCCGACACCACTGTCGCCTGTGTGGACAGATCTTCTGCAGCCGCTGCTGTAACCAGGAGATCCCCGGGAAGTTCATGGGCTACACAGGTGAGTGACAGGACCGGGACCAGGACCAGGTCCAGGAGCAGGACCAGGTCCAGGTCCAGGTCCAGGTCCAGGACCAGGTCCAGGTCCAGGTCCAGGTCCAGGGCCAGGACCAGGACCAGGTCTAAGTGAAGAACCCTGTCTCAACCAGCCCATCTCCTCTGTGTGCAGGAGACCTCCGGGCCTGCACCTACTGCAGGAAGATCGCCCTGAGCTACGCCCACTCTGCTGACTCCGGCTCCATCGGCGAGGACCTGAGCGCCCTGTCAGACTCGCCCTGCTCTGTGTGCGTGCTGGAGCCCAGTGAGCCCCGCACACCTGTGGGGGGGAGGAAGGCCAGCAGGAACATCTTCCTAGAGGAGGACCTGACCTGGCAGAGGTGACACACACACACACACACACACTGGGTCAAATCGAATGAAGGGTGGATAATGTGTTTTATCAGGAGATTAGATTAAACCACAGTGAGTCCAGAGTAATGAGACGTGTCCTGTTAGATTTGGCCCAAACACAACAACCATCAGGAGGCTCTCTGCATGATGCCTTCACTGTCAGCTCGGGATCCACACCTCCACACCTCCACACCTGTAACACCTGGCTTCCTTCACAATCACACCTGTGAAGCTCCTGCACTGATTTAAACCTTTGAGGCCTTTGTACAGACACTGTGTCTCTCTCTCTCTCCTCTCTCTCCCTCTCTCTCTCTGCCTCTCTCTCTCTCCCCTCCCTCCCCCTCCCTCCCTCTCTCCCTCCCTCCCTCCCTCCCTCTCTCTCTCTGCCTCTCCCCTCCCTCTCCCTCCCCTCCCTCCCTCTCTCTCTCTCTCTCTCTCTCTCTCTCTCTCTGTCTCTCTCTCTCTCTCTCCCTCCCTCTCCCCCTCCCTCCCTCCCCCTCCCTCCCTCTCTCTCTGACTGATCAGTAGGTCAGGAGAATAAAGAGGAAGTGTGTGTCTGCACTAACCTTCCTCTTCCTGCTGCTGTCTAACCTGTTGTCGGTCTCTCTCTCTAAGAAGTGATTGAATCAGCAGCCTGGCGTCGACCTGACCTCCGCCCGGGGCCGTGCATGTGTTTTACGACGGCGTGCTTGTTGTTGTTGCTGCAGTTGTTGTGCTCTCTGCTTGTTTTCTCTGTCGACTCCAACACCAATCTGTTTCCTCTCTCTCTCCTGGCGTAGAAAAACTCCCATTGGGATGAGAAAGACGTGAGTGTCGCTGTTTGTTTCATTCATTTTCCACATCTGTCTGAGCCGTAGCTGCCTGTGAGTAGAGGCTAACGCTTCGTAGCTCTGCACGCAGCAGCCGCTCGTCTGCATGCTCAGATTCACCCTGCACACGTTTGTCTCAGAGGAGGTGAGGAGGTGTGAGCTGTGGCGCTTCATCCATCCTCTGTGTGTGTTCACTCTGTTCACTAGTATGATTCACCAGGAGCCTCAGAGCAGCGGCCTCAGCTCCAGACTCACCACTCTGCAGGAAGACGTCGGCAAGTCGCCCGCACGCAAGAGGTCAGTGTGTGCTCTGTACGGTGGCCCTGAGGGCTCACCTTCATCGGTGCGACACAGGAAGTGTTTCTGGGGACACGATAAAGTGAAGCACTTTGCCGACTTTGTTTGACTTTATTAGAACGTCAGCATCACACACATCATATGAGCTGTTAGCTTAGCATTAGCGTGTGGCCTGGTCCCTCACTCTGTTGTGTCCTCCAGAAACACTTGTGTTGTTTTAAGGTTGTTTCCTGAAGCTGCGGCGTTGTGAGCCCTCAGGGCCACCGTAGTTCTGAGTTTGTCTGTGACCTCCAGTGACCTGTGTGTCCGCCTCAGATCTGCCAGTGTGACCAACCTGTCTCTGGACCGCTCCGGCTCCTCCATGGTTCCGTCCTACGACAGCTCCGTCAGTCCTCCGACCAGCCGGGCCATGTCCGGCACCAAGAGCGGCACCAAGCTGGACCACAGCGAGGAGGAGAGGAAGATCCTGCTGGTGCTCCACTGTCCTTCATCCTCCTCCTCTTCACCTCCTCCTCCTCCTCCTCCTGCTGCTCTCTGACTGTTGTCCTCTGTCTGATGTCCTCTGCTGCAGGACTCGTCCCAGCTCAAGGACCTGTGGAAGAAGATCTGCAACAACAGCACAGGGATGGAGTTCCAGGACCACAGGTACTGGCTGAGGACCTACCCCAACTGCATTGTGGGAAAGGAGCTGGTCAACTGGCTGCTGAGGAACGGCACCATCTCCACCAGGTAGAGCCTCACCTGACACACCTGTCCTGTCCTGTCCCAGGGCGTTTGAGATTTAGGTCACTCGTCATGGAAACCACGTCCCTCGTCCTGTCATCAGGCGCCTCCTGAGTCAAACATTCATGTCCACATGTCCCTCAGTCCTGCACTCAATAGTCTGAATAGCTCGTCTTACGTGTGTCACATTGATCTGTGTCGACGCTGCTCCTGATCTTGTGTCACACTCATTTTCTTCCCTCCCGTCTCTCTGTCCACCTGTCCCTATGTCCTCCTACCCCCGTCCTCACCCGTCCGCCTTTCCTCCTGTCCCTCTGTCTCAGGGCCCAGGCCATTGCCATCGGTCAAGCCTTAGTGGACGGTCACTGGCTGGACTGCGTCACTCACCACGATCAGGTGTTCAGGGACGAGTACGCCCTCTACCGCCCCCTGCAGGTCAGACGGACGCTCTGCCGTCTCACTAGCATCTCATTTACACGAGCTGTTCACACACGTGTTGATATTGATCCCCTGACATATCAGCAGCAGCCTCAGTGATTGATTGGTGATGTTTGTGTCTCTGGTCCATAGAGTACAGAGTTCTCAGAGACGCCGTCTCCAGACAGCGACAGCGTCAACTCCCTGGAGGGACATTCAGAGCCGTCCTGGTTCAAGGACATCAAGTTTGACGACAGCGACACGGAGCAGCTGGCAGATGAGAACGAATACAACATGCCCAGTGAGCCTGAGTGTGTGTGTGTGTGTGTGTGTGTGTGTGTGTGTGTGTGTGTTCATACTGTTATGTTACTGTGCTGGTTTGGATCGTCATGCTGCGTTCACTGACCTGCTCCTCTGTCCGTCCAGACTCAGCCAGTCCCAGTAAGAGGACATCAGTCAGCAGCTTCCAGTCTGTGGTGGACAGCGACTCGGCCGCCTCCATCAACCTGAACATGGAGCAGAACAACGTCGACTTCCACATCAAGAAACAGTCCAAGTACCCACACGTCCCGCCCACCACGGAGCAGAAAGGTACACACTCACCTGTCACCTGCCACGCCTCAGCTGGACTCACCACAGACACCAGGACACTGCTGGTCCTCAACTTCACGTCTTTATCAGGATTCAGTCCTTTTACATCAGTGTGCACACACACACACACACACACACACACACACACACATAAAAGTAGAAACATATCAACGTGATATAATTTAACCCTCTACAGTAAGATTTTCGCGCTGATGGAGAAAACGTCAGTGACTCTGTTGTAACTGACGTCTGTCGTTGCAGCTGAGTTCCTGCTGTCTGAGGACGGAGGTCAGAACATCGTCATCAGTGACGCCTTCATCAAAGGTACGAGGTCCTCACACACGGTCTGATTCAGTCACATTAAAAACACATGAAGCTAAACCTTCCTCCTGCTCCTCCTCCTCCTCCTCCTCCTCCTCCTGCTCCTCCTCCTCCTCCTCCTCCTGCTCCTCCTCCTCCTGCTCCTGCAGAGTCTCTGTTTAACCGTCGGGTGGAGGAGAAGGCCAAAGAGATGTTGTTCACTCCTCTGGGTTGGCACCACAGCTCCCTGGACCAGCTGAGAGAGGAGAACGGAGAGAAGAAGGCCATGGAGAGGCTGCTGTGAGTGGACGTCTCATCATGTCCACCGGGATATGAAGTTTAATCAATAATCAGCTGATCAGTGAAGTTGCTGTTGATTGGTTTTCTGCCGATGAACAGACTGACGAACACAAAACAAACTGAATTCTTGAACTGTTGAATGTGAGACTTCACAGAGAGACTGAGCTCTGTGTCTGTCTGTCTGTCTCCGTCCAGCTCGGCCAACCACAGCCACATGATGGCGCTGTTGCAGCAGCTTCTCTACAGTGAGTCTCTGTCTCTGTCATGGAGGGACATCATCGTCCCTGTGGTCCGACAGGTCGTCCAGACCGTGCGGCCCGACGTCCGCAACTGTGACGACGACATGGATATCAGACAGCTGGTCCACATCAAGAAGGTCAGAGCCCGGGGCGCTGTGATGTCATCAGTCAGGTGTGGACCACCTGTGCAGCTCAGGTGAAGGTGACTGACTCTGTGTTTGTGCTGCAGATTCCTGGAGGCAGGAAGTTTGACTCTGCTGTGGTGAACGGGTTCATCTGCACGAAGAACATCGCTCACAAGAAGGTGAGACAGCTCCTGGTCCTGGTCCTGGTCCTGGTCCTGGTCCTGGTCCTGGTCCAGCTTCTTAGACTGGATCAGAACCACCTTACCCCAGACAAACAGAAGCTGTGTGTGGGGCTCAGGCTTCTTTAGGTGTCAGTGTGTTGATGGTTGTCTCCTGTGATCAGATGAACCCGTACATCAAGAACCCCAAGATCCTGCTGCTGAAGTGCTCCATCGAGTACCTGTACAGGGAGGAGACCAAGTTCACCTGCATCGACCCCATCGTGCTGCAGGTGAGTGGATCTCCAGCGGTCGCCACATCACCGTGGAGACGACGGCCGCGACTGAGAGAAAAATCTGTTTCTCCTCCAGGAACGAGAGTTTTTGAAGAACTACGTCCAGCGCATCGTGGACGTCCGTCCCACCCTGGTCCTGGTGGAGAAGACGGTGTCTCGCATCGCTCAGGACATGCTGCTAGAGCACGGCATCACGCTGGTGATCAACGTCAAGCCGGTCAGAGTCAAAGACTATTTGTTTGGCTCATTTTATGACTGTTCGTCTCCAAGAAACATTTGAATGAACTTTATTTACAAACAGTGACGCACCTGTGGAGATCAGGTGAGGTGTGTCAGTCCCTTCATAGTTCATCACTGTTTCCTGTTTGTCTCTGCAGCAAGTCCTGGACCGGGTCAGTCGGATGACTCAGGGCGACCTCGTCATGTCCATGGACCAGCTCCTCACCAAACCTCGACTGGGAACCTGCCACAAGTTCTACATGCAGCCGTTCACGCTGTCCAACAGTAGGAAGCCCCGCCCCCTTTGTCCTCCGACCCCGCCTCCTGTCCGTCACGTTGTTAACGTCCCTGTCTTTTTGTCTCTGTCCCACCAGACGAGGCGAAGACACTGATGTTCTTCGAGGGATGCCCCGCCCACCTGGGCTGCTCCATCAAGCTGCGAGGAGCGTCGGAGTACGAGCTGGCCCGCGTCAAGGAGATCATCATGCTCATGGTGTGTGTGGCCTACCACTCACAGCTGGAGATCTCCTTCCTCATGGACGAGTTCGCCATGCCGCCCAGCCTGGCCCAGAGCGCCTCCTTCCCCTGCCTGCTGGACGGAGGCGCCGCCGAGGACGGGCCGGGTGGAGAGGACCAGGACAAGACCGCTGAGGAGGAGGACGCTCTGCTGTCTGAGGCCAAACCTGGAGAGACGGACGCTCCTCAGGACAGACTCGACCCAACGTCTCTGTCCTCCGTTCAAGAGGACGAGGCAGGAAACACGGAGACGCTCACCTCCACGCCCTTCTCCAGCCCCCCCGCTCCCCCGCTGTCCGTCCCACCTCCGTTCCTCCTGGAGGATGACCAGGAGACACTCTCAGACACTCTGGTCCAGGCGTCTGAGGGGGAGACGAGGGAGGAGGCAAAGGAGGAGTCTCTGCTGGAGGATGGGGAGCGGTCGGAGACATCCACCCCCAGGTTGTTTCGAGACCCCCTGCAGGACGACACGGGGATGTTCGTGGCCGAGCAGGTGACGTCTTCTGACGACCGTCTCCAGTCCATCTCGGCCGTCTTCAAGCAGGAGCTGAAGGACATCATCCTCTGCATCTCCCCCTTCATCACCTTCAAAGAGCCGTTCCTCCTCACACCGCCTGGGATGCACTGTCCCAGCAGAGACTACTTCCCTGAGCAGGTACTGACCTCTGACTGACCTCTGACCTCTGACCTCTGTTCACCTTGATTATTATCAGTGAGTCCTGTTTAACATCTAATGAGATGATGATGATGCTCAATAGGCCTGCTCCCCTGTCTGTCCCTGTCCTACAGGTCTACCTGTCTCCTCTCCTCAACAAAGACTTTAAGGAGCTGGACGGACACAGGAAGCGGCAGCTCCTCAAAGACTCCGCCCCCTCCTCCTCCCTAGTTGGCGGACAGACCAATGGCGTGGCGGTGCCGCGGCCCATCGACGTCCTGCCCTGCCACAGTCTGACCAGCACCCGCATCGTGGAGCAGCTCAACAGCTGCCAGGACCTTGCCAAGATGTTGGCCGACTACAGAGCCAAGGGAGGCCGCATCCGCCAGAGAGACGCCAGCACCGGCGACATTTTCAGCTCCGCCCCCGCCAACGCCACAGCTGCCTTCAACGGACAGAGCAGAGCGGGGGAGGGGCAGGGAAAAGGCCCGGTGAAGGCCGACAGTGAAGAGGAGAAACCAAGTAAACAGAGCGACATGAGCTGGGCCCCAAAGGTGAGCGAGTCGCAGCCCAGTCTGCTCATCAGGGTGTCAGCCAGTCAGCCAGTCAGCCAGTCAGCCAGCCAGCCAGCCAGTCAGTCAGTCAGTCAGTCAGCCAGCCAGCCAGCCAGCCAGCCAGCCAGCCAGCCAGTCAGTCAGTCAGCCAGCCAGTCAGCCAGTCAGCCAGCCAGCCAGCCAGCCAGCCAGCCAGCCAGCCAGTCAGTCAGCCAGCCAGCCAGCCAGCCAGCCAGTCAGTCAGCCAGCCAGCCAGCCAGCCAGCCAGCCAGCCAGCCAGTCAGTCAGCCAGCAGTCAGTCAGTCAGTCAGTCAGTCAGTCAGTCAGTCAGTCAGTCAGTCAGTCAGTCAGCCAGTCAGTCAGTCAGTCAGTCAGTCAGTCAGTGAGCTGCAGCCTCTGTCACTGGATCCAGCCTCTCCGTTCTCTGTGTTGATGGAACAAAGAGCAGTTAGAGATGTTTTCTGTGTCACTTGATTTCAGAGGCAGTGACATGACTCCGCTCTGAGCAGACGAGTGTCTCTGTGGCTTGACCTCTGACCTTTCTGTTGTTTCTTTGTTGTTGTCGCCAGCTGGACTGTCTGAACCCAGTCAACCATCAGAGGCTGTGTGTGCTCTTCAGCAGCTCCTCAGCTCAGTCCAACAATGCTCCCAACCCCTGCGTCAGCCCCTGGTGACCTGACACACCACACCACACCACACACACACACACACACACACACACACACACACACACACCTGTTGTTGTTGTTGTTGTTGAACGAGTCTTTATCGTCCTCAGGATCGTCACCATGGAGTTCTACGGTAAAAACGACCTGTCGCTGGGCGTCTTCCTGGAGAGATACTGCTTCAGGTCAGACCAGATGTTACAGCTGTTTCATGACATCATGACTCTCAGTGAGCTCCTCAGTCACCTGTATAAGTGTGTGTGTGTGTGTGTGTGTGTGCTCTCCAGGCCGTCGTACCAGTGTCCCAGTATGTTCTGTGAGACTCCCATGGTGCACCACATCCGTCGGTTCGTGCATGGCAGCGGCTGTGTTCAGATCGTGTTGAAGGAGCTGGACTCTCCGGTGCCCGGGTACCAACACACCATCCTCAACTACTCCTGGTGCCGCATCTGCAAACAGGTGGGTCGGCGTCAGCAGGGACCGAGCTGGTTCGGTCAGAGTCCGCTGAACTGGAGTCAGTCTCAACTGGTCTCTGTGTGTCCAGGTGACTCCAGTCGTCCCTCTGTCCAACGACTCCTGGTCCATGTCCTTCGCCAAATACCTGGAGCTCCGTTTCTACGGCCACCAGTACACGAGACGGGCCAACGCCGAGCCCTGCGGCCACTCCATCCACAAAGACTACCACCAGTACTTCTCCTACAACCAGATGGTGGCGTCCTTCAGGTCGGTCCAGAGGTTACAGCACGGGACAAAATCTGGACGAAGGAACTGGCGATATGTTGATTGATCGATATGACTGATACAGATGCTGCTGTTGATGTGGACTTTCCTTTTTCTTCTTTGTGCACATGACAAAGAATCATACAGATCTGTACATATAACAGCAGCTTCCTGTTTCCCTCTCAGCTACACGTCAGTGAGGCTGCTGGAGATCTGTCTTCCTCGTCCCAAGATCTTCATCAGGAACCTGGGACCGGCCAAAACCAACCTGCAGCAGGACCTGAAGGACTTCTCTCAGAAGTAAGTCAGAGCTCAGCACAGAGAGACCGGACCACAACATGTGGAGAAGAGTTACCACAGCAGGTTCAAGTTTAGATCCTCACACAGTTTGTAAAGCCTCAGAAGACAAACCATCTGGTCTTCAGCCAACAATGATGTTTATATGTCTGAGCAGTGACCTCTGACCTCTGTCTGTGCTCAGGGTGACTCAGGTCTACCTGGCCATTGACGACCGGCTCACCTCCCTGAAGACTGACACCTTCAGTAAGACCAGAGAGGAGAAGATGGAGGACCTCTTCGCGCAGAAGGACGTAGGTTCTCCTCCACCTCTGTCTTTGTCTCAGTGCACAGAGCTGGTTAGAAACTCTGTGTGTGTGTGTGTGTGTGTGTGTGCCTGCAGATGGAGGAGGCGGAGCTGAGGAGCTGGATAGAGAAGCTCCAGGCGCGGCTCCAGGCCTGCGGGGTGGACTCTCCTCAGCAGCTGCAGGTGGTCCTGGAGTCTCTGGTGATGAAGAAACAGGGTCTGTGTGAGATGTTACAGTCGTGGAACGGAAGGTGAGGAACCACAGAAGAAGACTTCACATGTCACACCTCACCAGGAAGTCACAGTAACAGAGGATTACCTGTGCCCCCCCCCCCAGGCTGCAGGACCTGTTCCAGCAGGAAAAAGGCAGGAAGCGTCTGTCTGTGCCCCCCAGTCCAGGAAGACACCGACAGACCACCACGGAGGACAGTAAGGTCAGTGACCTTTGACCCCCTGACTCCTCCACTGACTCAGCTTCAAACACCTTTAATTATACTTCTGTTCTAAATCTGACAGGGCGGCCTGGACTCCTCCCCCCGCAACCCTTCACCTGTGGTGCAGAACGGAGAGAAAGGTGAGTGTCCACACAGGTAACCTGACTGTAGGTGATGTGTGTGTGGATAATCTGATGATCAGACCGTGGTCGTCTCCCTGACAGAGGACCGTCACCTCAGTGCCATGCCCTCAGCCTCCTCCTCCTCCCTGCTGCCGTCTCCAGGGGAACCAGGAGCTGAGCCGGTCACACCGGGCCCCTCCTTCACAGAGCAGGACTCTGTCAGCATCCCAGAGGGTACACACACACACAGACCCACACACACACACACACACACACTTACCTGTGCTGTATGAAGACGTGTGTGTGTGTGTGTGTGTTCTCAGACGTGTTTGACGGACACCTGCTGGGCTCCACTGACAGCCAGGTGAAGGAGAAGTCCACCATGAAGGCCATCCTTGCCAACTTCCTGCCCGGCAACAGCTATAACCCCATCCCTGTCCCATTGTGAGTCCATGACAACACACTTGAGACATTTGACACACTGCAGACTGTGAGTGTGAACACAGTGAGTCATGTGACCTGTGTCCACAGTGACCCAGACAAACACTACCTGATGCATGAGCACGAACGAGTTCCCATCGCAGTGTGTGAGAAAGAGCCCAGCTCCATCATCGCCTTCGCCCTCAGGTCAGACACTGTCCACACTCTGTCCTCACTGTCTGTCCTCACTGTCCTCACTGTCTGTCCTGACTGTCCTCTCTGTCTGTCCACACTCTGTCCTCACTGTCTCCAACATCTGTCTGATCAGACTTTATTTCCCTGTTTATCTGCAGCTGTAAAGAATATAAAACAGCTCTGGACGATTTGTCCAAGACATTGAACACAGGAGAAGAGACTCCTCAGGCCGTCAGGTACACACACACACACACACACACACACACACACACACTGCTCGTCATATTGACGATTGTTATTGTATTGGTCTGTGATGTTGTCTCCTCAGTGGAGCAGAGAGTCGGGCTAAGAGCAGTCCGGCTCGGCCCAGTGAGTCCTCGTCCTCACAGCAGAGTCGCAGCAGCGTGGACACTGACCCACTCAGTGAGAGACACACACACACACACACACACACACACACACACAAACACAAACACAAAACAACATCCTGTGTGACTCGTCCCTCTCTCTCTCTGTCTTCAGACTCGGAGCTGATGGACAAACAGAAGAAACAGACGCTGAACCCTCACGTCGAGCTGCGTGAGTTTTTCCTGTGACGTTTGTTAAGAAACTTTAATGTGACTGAACCTTTCAGTCTGAGCTCAGGTCAGCGAAGCTCTGCCTCTCCTTGGGTTTTTATCTCAGTCAGCACGGTCAGTTCAAAGTAAAGTCACAGAAACAAAACACACAACCAGGTTCAAAAACCTGAGATAACAAAATGAGATAAAAACAAAAGCAGTTGTATTAGCTGCATTAAAGCTCTCTGACCTCTGACCTCTGACCTCTCTGTCTGCAGAGTTCTCCGACGCCAACGCTAAGTTCTACTGCAGGATCTACTACGCTGAGGAGTTCCACAAGATGCGTGAGGAGATCATGGAGAGCAGTGAGGAGGACTTTGTCCGCTCTCTGTCCCACTGTGTGAACTGGCAGGCCAGAGGAGGGAAGTCAGGGGCCGTGTTCTACGCTACTGATGGTCCGTGCTGGTGGTGTTGACCTCTGACCTCTCTGATCAATGAGTTAATTAATCAAGTGGTTCTGGTTAAAGATGTTTGAGTTCATGTCCAGGAGTTGATCATGAGACGTGTCCTGTGACTCCTCCCCCTCTGTAGACGACAGGTTCATCCTGAAGCAGATGCCCAGACTGGAGGTCCAGTCCTTCCTGGACTTCGCTCCACACTACTTCACCTACATCACTGGAGCTGTGCAGCAGAAGGTGTGTGACCTCAGGTCCATGATGTCTCCAATAATCAATAATCACATCCAGATGTTCACACTAACAGCTGTTTGTGGTCCACAGCGTCCCACGGCTCTGGCTAAGATCCTGGGTGTTTACCGCATCGGCTACAAGAACTCCCAGAACAACACGGAGAAGAAGCTGGACCTGCTGGTGATGGAGAACCTGTTCTACGGACGCAAGATGGCTCAGGTGAGACTGATGACCTCACTACGAGGTGACAGGTGACTTCATCTGATACCTGGGTTTTACCTTCAGAAGCACAGTGAAACACTGAAGACAAACAACGAAGAGTCAGAAAAATGAAACATTGACGTTGCTGATGCTTTTAATGTGAAGAGCTGTGTGGCTTTTGTTTTGAAAGGCTGTCCTTCCTTCCTGCCTCCTGCAGGTGTTTGACCTAAAGGGTTCTCTGAGGAACCGCAACGTGAAGACGGACTCAGGGAAGGAGAGCTGTGAGGTGGTTCTGCTGGACGAGAACCTCTTGAAGCTGATCCACGACAACCCGCTCTACATCCGCTCGCACTGTAAGGCCATCCTCCGCGCCGCCATCCACAGCGACGCCTACTTCCTGTCCAGCCACCTCATCATCGACTACTCCCTGCTGGTGGGGCGCGATGACGCCACCGACCAGCTGGTGGTGGGGATCATAGGTGAGGGGGGAGGGGGTGAGAAGGGGGGGGGGGGGGCTCAGAGAGGACGAGCTCAGAGTGACGTGTCCTCTGTGTCCACAGATTACATCAGGACCTTCACCTGGGACAAGCGGCTGGAGATGGTCGTCAAGTCCACGGGCATTCTGGGAGGTCAAGGTGAAACTGACCTGTGGTCTGCAGTAACCTGTCAGGTGAAATGTCGGTTCATATTCACACTCCAATGTGTGTGTGTTCTGTTGTGTCTCCAGGGAAGATGCCGACCGTCGTCTCCCCAGAGTTGTACCGCGCTCGTTTCTGTGAGGCCATGGACAAGTACTTCCTGATGGTACCGGACCACTGGACCGGCCTGGGTGTCAACTGCTGAGCACACACACACACACACACACACACACACACACACACACACCTGCAAGGCCTCAGACTGAAGCACACACACACACAGACTCTGAACAGGAAACAGCACAGTGTCATTCCAGAGCAGCAGCGCCTCCTGGTGGCTGATTGATTATTAAGACCAGTTTTTATCACTCTTCTAATTTATGTCCCCCTGGGCTCCTGTAGTCCACAGGTGTTATTGTTTTTAGTGCCATGAGTCCACGTGTTTCAGAGGAGACGCTCTGTGTCCTTAGAGTTTGTAAACAAACTAATTGATGTAATTTAAAGTTTGTAAATGTACAGAGATGATGTAACTATTAAAAGATAATTAACACTCAACTCTTTGTCACTGTGTGTGTTAATGACACAGTGTGTATATGTGTGAACACGTGTGTCAATATATCTGTGAATATGTACTTACATGCATCTATGTATATATGTGTATGAATGTGTGTGTGCATATGTATGTGTGTCTGTGTATGAGTGTCTGTGTGTGTGTTTATGTATGTGTGTCTGTGTATGTGTGTCTGTGTGTGTGTGTTTATGTATGCAGGATCTATGCTGCAGGACAGAGAAATATAAAAGATCCTTTGTACCTTCAGCCATCAGGCTTTTTAATTCTTCTGCAAATGGTTGATGAGCTGACAGACACATGAACTTCCCTTTGAGGATTGATAAAGTAATTCGTAACTTTAAAATTTAGAATTCTTACTTTTTCTCAGAATTCTGATTTTAAAACATCCCATATTACAGGACTGACAATGAGCTCCCGCCCCTCGCTTCTTGGTCAGCGCTGAGTGAGGGCTCTGCCTGTGTGTATGTGTATGTGTATGCATATGGGGATATATATATGGAATTCTGACTTTTTTTCCCTCAGATGTCTGACTTTTCATATTGAAAATTCTGACTGTAAAACTCAGAATTTCGAGTTTAAAACTGAATTCTGACTTTTTTCTCAGAAATTTAGAGTTTAAGTCAGAATTCTGGGGGGGGGCTCAGAATTGTGTATTATGTATGTATATGTGTGTGTGAGTGTATGTATGTATGTGTGTGTGTGCGTGTGTGTGTGTCGTCTGTTCATAATATCTGTAAGTGGACTAAAAGCAGAATAACCTTGAAGGACACACTACAGCTGAACTTTTACCACCATGAAGAATGAGGAACACCTTAAATTCAAGTTGGTAAATTTTATTGCAGGAGTTCAGGATCAGATCCTTGAGTCTGTCGGGTTCATCGTCCCTCATTACACAGAGCTCGATGCTTTTCCTCTCATTAGCTAACACCCCTCCAGAGTCTTCCTGTTTTACACATCAGTGTAACAGACTTGAACTTGAAGGTATTCAGGAATCCTGAAGGTCCCTCTTGCTCTTCACCTCCTCCCTCTCTCCCTCTGTTCATTGCTGATCCCTCGGGCTCGTCTTGAGGCTGCTGGTCTGATGAAGTCGCTCCAGGTCCCGTTCACCAAGTGAAAAGTTCCTGAGAGTTGTGTTCAATCCACAGATTGGACAGTTCCCTTTCCCTTCAGTTACATGCTGATTTTTTCCCATCAAACCCCCAGCCCCCATGTGTACCCTTATGGTCATCTTGTCCTTGTCACTCATCATACAGAGCGTTAGGTACTTTTCCACTGCCTACCCCCCCCCCTGCACTTCCTCTTTTATATCTCAGCACCTGGCATTTGATCTTTTTCACTTGTTATTTAAATTTGTTGTTGAAGTGAAAAATAAACTAAAAAACAAAACAACTGGACACCTTATATACAGAGGGCACGGTCATCGCTGCATCAACCCTGGTTCGATTCCACCAGTGGGGCCCTTTGCTGCGTGTCATTCCCCCTCTTTCTGTCTCCCCAATTCAAAAAATAAACAACACCAAACACTGGAGTAAAGCGCAGGTTGAAACCAGCTGCTGAGAAGAAAGTGAGGCAACAGGTGAGTGAGTTCAAACAGGTTTTATAATGAAGAGTTTCTATAAAAGGAGGAGAAGCTGCGACGTCGTACTGCATCAGGAACTGGAGAGAAAATCATCAGACTCAGACCAACGATTGTCAGGACTGGTGAAGCTCATCTTCTGGTCAATAACAACAATAAGAATCAATAATCAATAATAATACTGGCAGACAGATGGAGTCTCAGCAGGGACAGTGGAGGCAGAAGAAGACTGTGCTTGTTAACGTGTGCTTCTTTGTTTCAGTCCAAACAGGAGTTCAAACCTCTGTTAACTCATTAATGAACACATCTGGACACATCTGTGTCCTGAAACATCAGCAAATAGAAAAAAAAAAAAATTTGTATTCAACGTCGATGATGTCAACATTATGTACAAAAGCAGGTTCATATCAGTACCTAACACACACACACACACACACACACACACACACATCAAGGAAAAGGCTGAAACTGTCGACAAATCACATGAAAAGACCAAAATCAATATTAATTTTTATCCGTATCAAAGTATTGAAACACACTCAGGAGCCACAGTGAAGCTGTGACTGTGTCACTCCGCAACTGAAAGTAGTTCCAAATAAAAGATGTTTCTGTTTTGCTTCACAAACAAACAGGAAGTCGTCTCATCATGTGATTTGTTGACAAAAACAAACAAAAACATCAAATCATCATCATCAGAAACATCAAAAACAAACAGTGGAGACAAACTAATCATCTGTATTGATCCTGATACTGATCAAACATTAAATTATCAGTTCATCACAATCACAAAACTTCATCAGGTCACCATGGTGACAAGATGTTTTATTTGCCCAGATCCTGAGGTCACGACCTCTGAGTCCACTGCAACACTTTCTTCATTGATCAATTAACTGATAATGAAATTTCCTGAACATAAAACCAGCAAATATCAACTTGAAAAAAGATCAATAAAGTGATTGAATAACTCATTTCTGTCAATCAACTCATTTAAAATCTAATAAAAGAGAGAGACTTCAGCTGACTGAGCTCTGAACTCGAAGGCTCATTCAGCTGCTTCACTGGGTTTCTTCAGCACAGACAGTTTACTGTTGGAGAGTAATACTCAGATTTAATATATAACATTACATTTTCTTCTTTTTGTTTTTACCCACATTGGATCAGAAGTTCATTCAGTTTCATCAGGTTCATCTGGAGCCTGGGACAGTCTCTCCTCACCTGGACAGGTGTGGACAGGTGTGGACAGGTGTGGACAGGGGCTTCATTCTGTGATTGTGATGAACTTTAAACAGATGAAGACGTGATGAACATCAAGGCACTGGACACGTTAGAGACAATGGCACCGAGGGATGGGGTGGGGTGGGGGGTGGAGGGTGGGGGGGTGAAGGCCCTGTGTTACATTGAAGTGCTGCAGCATCTGTACCATCATGTGTTAATAATAATAACAACAATAATAATAATAAACAACCAGGGCCCTGTGCTACGGAGCAGGTTCAACACACCCAGGGCTTCTTCCTGTTATCCAGCTTCACTTAACCCAACAATCGCCATCAGGCTAAACGGTCACACAACAGTGGTTATAAACTTGTTAAGTCGACCCAGTCCTAATACTCACACCCCTAACAACAGTGATGTCATTTTCCAAGAGAACTGATTGGTCAGGAGGTGGAGATTCTCTACCTGGCGATCTCAATCTGGAACATGACCTGCTCCGGACCAGGTTAGCCCTTCAGCATGAGTTGCCATGGAGATGTATCCCAGTAAGAAGTGAACCACCGCTGTAGTACGGAAAACCCAGAGTTAACCCTGAAGTTACCTCGCTAAGTTAAAACCCTGCTTCGTAGTACAGGCCCCTGGAGGAGCTTTTCACAGGTGGAGAGGAGTCAGTTGGTCCCATGGTTACCCTGGTCGTCATGGAAACAAACCCTGTGTTACATCGCAGTGGTTACATCCCAGCTCGCAGAACCTGAACCAGAAATAGAAATCTGACCTCTGCTTTTGTTTTTGTTGGAGATGCAGGAGAACAAACGACTTCCTGGTCCAGACTCTGGTCTGGTGCACCTGAACGCCTCACGACCAGGAGCTGAGATGTTCCACCTGTCGGCTGTCTCACACCTGAAGCTTCAGTTCATCAGGTTCAGACTGAAAACTCCTGGTTTGTGCTTCATGAGGAGGAAGAACCTCCTCCTCCTCCTCAGTGTCTCTGATATTTGGTACAAACAATGAGCTGAAACGTCAAAGTTAAAACGACGTCAAGTTTCTTCAGCGTCGACTTCGTTCTGTACAAACAGGTAAAAATGGCTTTTTTAAACTCTCATTATTATTTAAGACAAACGAGTCTCAGCTGAGACCAAGTACCGAGGTCGGTTTGGATCGAAGCACCGTGAGAAGAAAGAACGAACCATGGTGAGTTTACACGAGCATGCAAAACCAGAACCAGGTCCAGAACCAGAACTCAGTCCAGAACCAGAACCAGAACCAGAACCTCAGCTGGTCCAGGTCGAGTCCGTCGTCAGGTCAGGAGTCAGAGGACGATTCTGTCCGTGTCCTCTCAGTGTTCAATATTAAATCAATAACAAATAATCACATGAATAAATAAGTTTGATCTGAATGAAACGTCCTGTTCGTTGTGATGAAGACACACGTCACATCTAAAACTCATGATCAATAATGTTATTGGAACTGAAACATCAATACATGATCTATGACATTTGACTTTGTTTAATTAATTAGTTTCTATACGATTATTGATTTGATATGAACACTTGGCTCCATCACTGAGTCACCTGAGGGGGGAGGGGGGCAGTTACAGCTCAGGTGCACAGGTGGGGAGGGGGGGGTCCGGTCCGGAGGTCAGAAGGTCTCTGAGTCCTCTGAGTCGTTCTCTGGTGTTCCTTCACTAGAGGGGCCGGAGCGGGTCCTGGGGCTGCGGGGCCCCCGGGGGCCGGTGGCCGGGCCTTTGCCCCCCTGGTGGGGCAGCTGCCTCAGCAGGAGCCTGGGGACGGGGCCCCGGAGCTGCAAGGGGAGCAGAAAGGCATCATGGTAGCCAGAATGAGAGCCAGACAGTCGGCCACCTCTCGACTCGGAGCACAAGCCAGAGCAGGGGTGAGACCTGAGGTAGAGAGACAAAGACACAGACGGGGGGGGGGGGGGAGTAGAGAGACATGGACACAGACAGGGGGGTGGGCAGAGAGACAGGAGAGAGCGCGAAAGATAGAGAGAGAGACAATGGGGGGGATCGGAGTCAGAGACAGGGGAGGGAAGGGGGGAGAGAGAGAGAGAGAGAAAAAGATAGAGAGACATGGACACAGACGGGGGGGGGGCAGGAGGCGAAGCAGAGACAGAGGACGGAGCAGCATCCAATTAGTGTCCAGCAGCCAGCTAACGGGGGGGAGGGGGGGAGAGGGGGGGGGCTAATGAACAAACACATTCAATTAAAGTCCAACAGAAGTTTCTGTGTTGAACAGACATGA
This sequence comes from Caranx melampygus, assembly GCA_019059645.1. Taxonomy (NCBI): domain Eukaryota; kingdom Metazoa; phylum Chordata; class Actinopteri; order Carangiformes; family Carangidae; genus Caranx; species Caranx melampygus. The sequence goes on along the minus strand of JAFELL010002191.1, from coordinate 5,832 downwards.
CATCACTTCCTGCTTCCCCACTGACATCATCACACCTGAGTGACCTGCACAGGTGAGCGTGTGCTTACTTGAGGTCAAAGGTCGTGTGCATGTGTGTGTGTGTGTTCTGTTGGACTTTAAAGTAAGGACACAGCAGCAAAGAGTCGTTTGAACAGAGCTCTGAGGTCAAAGGTCAAACTCCACCCACACTTCACTCCAGCTGCATTGTAGGAAATGTAGGCGTCAGGTCACATGACATCAGTGAGGAGTTTGACCTTTGACCTAGAGGGAGCTCCTCCTACAGAACGACTGACACACTGATTCATGCAGCACAAACACAGAGGACGTTCATGCTGACAGCGTTGTGCAGCGACAGCCAATCACAGAGCAGCATCATCTCCGTACCGTTCTCGTCCACCGTCTGGACACTGGCTCCTCGGGACAGAAGCTCCTGGACCGCCTGTTTGAGTCCACTACGAGCCGCCAAGTGGAGAGGACTGAAAGACAGGCCGAGACGGAGAGAGGGACGGGTGAGCTGAGGATGAGTGGTGGAGGTGTGTCACAGTGGGCGGAGCCTCAGGTACTCACGTCTGCAGAGCTGCGTTGGCGGCGTTGACGAGCGATGAGTCCGACAGTTTCTCCAGGATCAACAGAACACAGTCCTCCTTCCCCTGAGGACGAGACCTGGGTTAGACCTGGTCCACAGTGAGACCTGGTCCACAGTGAGACCTGGTCCACAGTGAGACCTGCAGGTCTGATATGGTCTTAAATATGGAGTGTTATTGATGTGGAGGGCTCCGCCTCCAGTGAACACCTACGTTACTGCAGGACAGGTGCAGCGCAGTGTTCCCGTCTCCGTCTGTCTGTGTGAGGTCACAGTCTGATGACATCAGCAGCTCTGCAGAGGACACACACACACACACACACACACACAGTCAGACCTGGACTCACTCACACACCGGAAGCAAAGACAGAAACGTTTCCGTACCCAGAGCCCCGCCCCGCCCCTTCTCCGCCGCCATCATCAGCGGCGTGCGACCTGATTGGTCCATGGCATCCACAGGTGCGTCATGTGACAGCAGCAGCTGGACACAGTCAACGTGACCGGAGAACGCAGCCGCATGAAGAGGAGTCCTGTAGGAGAGAGAGGGGTGAGGGAGGGGTGACCACACACACACACACACAACACACACACACACACACACACACACACACACACACACTCACACACACACACACACACACACACACACACACACACACACACACACACACTCACCTGCCCTTTGCGTCCTTACAGCCAGCGATGTCTGAGCCCATCGCCTCCAGCAGCAGAGACGCGCAGGACTCATGGTCGTTGACCCTGTTCAAACACAAACAGGAAATCTCTGATGTCACTGTGATGTCTCTGTGATGTCACTATGATCTGACAGGAAGTGACTTACACAGCACAGTGCAGGGGGGTGAATGGGTTCCCATCAATACAGCGACAACCTTTCTGCTCCAGCAGCACCTCAACACACCCCTCCTGACCTACACACACACACACACACACACACACATTAACATTTAATATTTATGTTACTAAACAACAAATAAAACCAGGGATCAGCCCGTGTGTGTGTGTTACCATAGTAACAGGCCCAGTGCAGCGGCGTGTACCCGCTCTGGTCCCTGAGCGGTGGCAGTGATGGTGGCTCAGAGCAGGCGATGCTCAGCAGCTCACTCAGCCAGGAGGCGTGGCCTCGAGCGGCAGCCAGATGGATGGGAGTCCGACCACGAGAGTCTCCGATCAAAACTGAAGCTTCCTGCTCCAACAGACACTGGATACACTCCTCCTGACCACACAGCAGCTGCAAGAGGCAGGTGAGCGACAGCGGATCAGACACAGGTGTGTAGAGCGGAGTGATCTTGACCAATCAAGTGAGTGGGTGGAGCTACAGCTGTTTGATGTCTAATCATAGGCTGTTTTTGATCAGTGACATCATGTGATGTCATCGTTACATCGTAATAAAGACAGGTGAGGATGTGTGATGTCAGGACTCCGCCCCCACAGGAAGCTCTCACCCCCAGGTGCAGCGCCGTCAGACCGTGGTGATCGGCCATGTTCACATTGGCTTCACGCTCCAACAGCAGAGACACAGCGTCGACATGACCTCCTGCTACAGCCAGCATCAGAGGAGTCCTGAAGAGGAGGAGGAGGAGAGGGTGAGAGGAGAAGGAGAGAGGAGGGGGAGGAGGTGAGAAAAGGAGGAGGAGGAACAGGAGGAGGAGGAAGTGAGAGGAGGAGGAGGGAAGAGGAGGAATAGGAGGAGAGAGGGGGAGGAGGAGGAAGTGAGACGAGGAGGAGGAGGGGAAGAAGGTAAGAGGAGGAGGAGAGAGGAAGGGGAGGAGGTGAGAAAAGGAGGAGGAGGAGGTGAGAGGAGGAGGAGGAGTTGATGACTCACTGTCCCTGAGAATCAGCAGCATCCACCAGATCTGCAGCATCTGACTCGTCCAGCAGGAGGCGCACACACGTTGTATGACCATTCATCACTGAGGAGGAGAAGATGTTTAGATGATGATGATGATGATGATGATGATGATGATGTCGGTGATGATGATGGCCTCAGCCTAGCTCACCTGCCAGGTGAACTGGTGTCCGCCGTACTGGGCATCAGTGGAGCGCGGCGACGCCCCTGGCTGAGGAGGGTGTGAACACAGTCGGTGTGGCCCCTGAGAGCCGCCAGAGCCAGGGGGGTCCTCCCCACTTCGTCCCCCTGGTCCACCTCCCTGTGGCCCTGCAGCAGCACCTCCAGGGCCTGGGCGTGGCCATGGTACGCCTGCAGGACACACCCACCTCATTTACATATTCACACTGCTCATCTGCATGTTACTATGGACCATGTGTATGAAAGTCTATGATCTATAGAAATAAACAGCAAAACTAAAATCATCTTAATCTGACATTTAAAAAAAAAAAGATTTTTTATTTCAAAAAAAAGAAAAAAGTTAAAAAACAATTTAAAGAAGTTTGAAAGAACTGAATAATTGTAAAAGAAAAGGAGACGAAATTTAAAAATGAAAAATATTGAAAGATAAAAATAAGGCGACTCACGGCCAGGTGCAGCGGGCTCCTGGCGCTCGGAGAGTCGGGGTCGTCATGGTGACTGTCGTCTCTGTGCAGCAGCTGCAGGTCACAAGGAAACACGCAGACTTTTGATGCTTTATTCTGAAAAACTGAAGCTGCAGCCATGTAGTTCCTGTCTGACAGTGACACAGATCCTGGATCAGATCTGGACCTGTTTCCTGTCTCAGAGTTTGGATTAACCTACATAACCTTCCACCAAAGTCTGACCTGAACATCTGTCTGATGAGCGAGGGGGGTGAAGGTGAAGGTGAAGATGAAGGTGAAGGTGAAGATGAAGGATGAAGGTGAAGGTGAAGGTGAAGGTGAAGGTGAAGATGAAGATGAAGGTGAAGGTGAAGGTGAAGGTGAAGGTGAAGATGAAGATGAAGGTGAAGATGAAGGTGAAGGTGAAGATGAAGGTGAAGATGAAGATGAAGGTGAAGGTGAAGATGAAGGTGAAGATGAAGGTGAAGGTGAAGGTGAAGGTGAAGATGAAGGTGAAGGTGAAGATGAAGATGAAGGTGAAGGTGAAGATGATGCTCGCTACATCAAACAGACCTGATGTGTTAAACATAAAGACTAAAGAACGGACAGAAGCAGTGAAACATGTTCGGACTCTGATGTGTTGGACATGTTGGACGTGATGAGACGGTGTCTCCTCTGCGGTTGGACTGACCAGCTCCAGACAGTGTCTGTGTCCGTAGGCAGGCAGCATAGTGGACGGGGCTGTAGCCCTGTTTGTCCTTCAGAGACGCCGTCGCTCCGCTCTGCAGCAGGAACTCCAAACATCTGCACAACAAACAAACAAACAAACAAACAAACAAACAGCTCAGTCATGGCTCAGCTGTCACTCAGACAGATGTGTCAGTGACATCATCAAACATCTGGCCGACGAGGAGTGGTTGATGGTACACACACTGGAACTATTTCCAGCAGCGGATTGATCTGACCTCAGTGACGTGATGGTTCTGTGTTGCATTGCATTGTGGGACAACAGTGTCAGTGGATGACCGACAGGGGGAGGGGCTTAATGATCACCAAGGTGTGAAGATCAATCTAATGATGATTTCATCCAATCATTTCTAAGAAGAAGAAGAAGAAGTGACTTCGTCTACAACACTGATGGAGCTGTTGGTCTCCACAGCGTTCTGTTTTCTGTGGCGACGCGTCATCGAAAATGTCCAGACGACAGATGTTCAGAGCGAGTGTGACCAGATGTTCGGAGCGAGTGTGACCAGATGTTCAGAGTGGGTGTGACCAGGTGTTCAGAGTGGGTGTGACAGATGTTCAGAGTGGGTGTGACCAGGTGTTCAGAGAGGGTGTGACCAGGTGTTCGGAGAGCGTGTGACCAGATGTTGGAGCGGGTGTGACCAGATGTTCGAGAGAGTGTGACCAGATGTCGGAGAGGGTGTGACCAGATGTTCAGAGCGGGTGTGACCAGATGTTCGGAGCGAGTGTGACCAGATGTTCGGAGCGGGGGTGACAGATGTTCGGAGCAAGTGTGACCAGATGTTCGGAGCGGGTGTGACCAGATGTTCGGAGCGGGTGTGACCAGATGTTCAGAGGGGTGTGAAGAGTCGGAGCAAGTGTGACCCGATGTCGGAGCGGGTGTGACCAGATGTTCGGAGCGGGTGTGACCAGATGTTCGGAGCGGGTGTGACCAGATGTTCAGAGTGGGTGTGGACTCACAGTGCCGCCTCTTCTCTCGCTCGGCCTGAACTCCCTCGCTCTCCGGCTCCAGCGCAACGCGGCGCTGAGGAGAGGAGGAGGAACAAAAGCATCATCAGTGTGAGAGGAGGCGGAGCTACATCAATCAGTGGCACCTCTGGGTTACCATGGTACAATGAGGCAAGCTCCATCAGCAGGTTTCTACTTCCTGTCCTCAGGTGAACTCCACCTCCTCCAGATGTTCTCATCCAGATGTGACTCTAACTAAAAGCTGATGTGTTACTGAAGAAGACTGAGGTGTAGAGGTGCGACCCCGCCCCCTCACCTGCGGTCCAGGTCGGAGGCAGCAGCGTAGTGCAGAGCGGAGCGCCCCCACTGGTCGGTGGAGTGTTGATGTTGGTGCCGCAGGAAACCAGAGTCTCCAGACACTGATAGTGACGACTGGCTGCAGCGTAGTGCAGGGGGGTTCTGGGAAACACACACACACACACACACACGTCACGTGACACACACACTCTGTGTCTGTTAATCGCAGTAACTTGAAGTGCGTCATCACTTCACAGTGACATCTGGAGACGTTGATCTTTGCGGGTGATCACACGTTCACAGGTAACGGATGATTATTATCATCTTTCTGTCACGTATTGATCCATTCGTCGTGTCACTGTCGTCTCCTGTGGGTCGTCTCACCTGCCACAGTGTCTCTCCTGTTGTGTTCTCCTCCACTGCTCAACAGCAGCTTCACACACTCCACATTCCTGCACGCGCCACACACACACACACCACACACAACACACACACACACACACACATTATGTCATAAAGTTGGATCAAACATCAGATGGTGTTTTCAATCGCCTTATTGAACCTTATTTATGTATTTTAATTTAAAGAAAACGAACTGTTCGGTGGCAGGTCACTCACCCTCCGGCGGGCGGCGGCGTGCAGGCAGGTCCTGCCCCAGAGTGTCGGGGGTGTCGATCTGGAAGCCTGCAGACAGGACCGAGTCGTTACACATTATACTAAACCTCCGACCTGAAGAGGGCGACGCAGGGAGACGGAGGGAGGCCAGACAA